>JAUDYJ010000004.1:127249326-127384326 GCA_030761175.1 Masticophis lateralis
TCAGTATTATCAAAAAATCCAGGATTGCACATCGCAATCTGAAATCTGTGGATAGTTTTTGGTACCTTGCACATTTGACTTTTCACTCCACAAATTTCTGCCAAGGTTTTCACAGGAAAAGAATAGGGGGAAAAAATCAGCTTCCATTTAGGACCTTTGTGGCTCTTTGAGTGTTTAAGGTTGCCGATCCTTGTTATAGTCCTCAATTTATGACTACGATTGAGCCCGGAATTACGGTCGTAAGTTAACTGTGCTGTTACGTAAGGCACTCCCACAATTCTTGCTCTCCCTGTTGTAGTTCTTATGCAGAGTCACGATCTTGGGTTACTGAACAAGTCATAAGTTGAGAACGACCTGGGTAATAAAAAAAATAAGCCACAGACCCAACAGATAGGTTAAAAGTATTCATGCAATTATTCCACAGACATTTTACCGTACTATACATGCTGCAAATCTGTAAATGCTCTGAATTGTATTGGGGTGTTCGTTTTGTTTTGAAAACAATGTTTTTTTCCTACAATAAATAAATGCATAACGCCACATGTTACGATGATTTTATACTGTATAATAAGTCCTGTTTTGGATTGTTATATAACATTTTAAAAACAAATAAAATACATTTCTAAGAAGCGGGAGTTTGTGGTTTGCTGTTCTTCTTCCCACTTCCTTTCTCTGCCAAGGCTGTTTTGAACAGCGCTGCTGAAATCACTGTGAGGTGCAGTGGATAATAAAATAATTGGATTGATGAACTGAGGGGCTAATCGCAAAATGAGAGAGAAAATTGGAGGAATCTGAAACAGCCCAAACCCAGCATTTTAGTATTTCTATTTTCCACTCACTCACACAGACCAAAATATCTTATAATTTAATTTATTTCAGGGGTGGCCTTCAAAAATTTTAGTTATCTGCCTGGTTGCTTCGTGGGCGTGGCCATGGTGGGCGTGGCCTAGTCAGCCTCCTGCACCATGGCAGAGGGGGCATTTTTGCCCTCCCAGGCTCCGGAGGCTTGGCTTGAGCCCCTGGGAAGGCAAAAACGCCTCCCCAGGCTCCAGAAACCTTCTGGAGGCTAAAAACAGTCCTGTTTCTGGCTTTCTTGAACTTCCAGTACGCCTGTTTTTCATCCTCCCTGAGCCTCCATGTGTGCTCTGCATTTACCTGCATTCAAAATAGGCCACATGTGGACTCCTGGGAGAGGCGGGACAGGGTGGGTGGGGCCAGCCAGGAGTGGGATTTGGGGGTTCTCCGAACTGCACAGATTCTTAGCTAGCGGTTCTTCCAAACCTCTGCGAACCCCCAGCATCCCACCCCTGGTTTATTTATCTATTAATATTATAAGATGCAAAAGAAAATACTAGGAAGAAAAAGGGAAGAGGAAAGTGTGGGAAAAAGGAGAACAAGAAAGAAAAGGCATTGATTTCAATCCTCTTTGGTGCAGTAGAATAAGATAATAACATCAGACCTCAACTTTTTACCTTTACATTAGTATAAAATAACCATTTCTATCACAACAAACCTACCGTGTTTCCCCCAAAATAAGACCCTGTCTTATATTTTTTTGAACCCTGAAATAAGTGCTTGGCCTTATTGGGCTTATTATCATGTCTTATTTGGGGGGAAACAGGGTATCTAATTGATAAAACCCAAAATAAAAAAAAAATCATTTTTTTCCTCTACCTCGAGCACAAAGTCCAGAAACGGTTTCCAAGTAGAAACGAAAGTAGTTGGTTTGTCTTTAATCAAAGCCATCAATTTAGTCCATCTCTGTTAACTCCATCCTCTTCTGCAGCTCTTCATCTGTTGTGGGGATCAAAGTATCCTTCCATTCTTGTCCATAAAGTAATTTTGCTCCGGTCAATATATATAGCATCAAAATTCCGATTTCCCCCAAGTCTTCTTCCATTAAAACCCAAAAGAAAAGTTTCTGGTTTTATTTTTATATTTACTTTGAGAATCTTCTGTATTAAGATATGAATCCTGCTCCCTACGCACAGTCACTCAGGCACTCGTCACCTCTCGCCTGGACTACTGCAATGCTCTCTACATGGGGCTCCCCTTGGGATGCACCCGGAGGCTCCAACTAGTGCAGAATGCGGCCGCGCGGGGGATTATGGGAGCGACGGGACGCTCCCATGTGACACCTCTCCTGCGCGAGCTGCATTGGCTACCTGTGGACTTCCGGGTGCGTTTCAAGGTGTTGGTGACCACCTTTAAAGCGCTCCATGGCTTAGGACCAGGGTACTTACGGGACCGCCTTCTGCCGCCAATAGCCTCCCACCGGCCAGTGCGTTCCCACAGAGAGGGTCTCCTCAGGGTGCCGTCAGCCAGACAATGCCGGCTGGCGACCCCCAGGGGGAGGGCCTTCTCTGTGGCAGCCCCTACCCTCTGGAACGATCTTCCTCCAAAACTGAGAACAATTGCTGACCTCCGGACTTTTCGTCGGGCCCTGAAAACTCATCTCTTTCAGCTTGCTGGTCTAGCCTGACCCCGCTGAATTTTTAAGATCTGTATTATAGGGTTGGGTATTTTAAATATTTAATGGTTAATGGTTTTAATTTTTAGCCAAAGTTATATGCTTTTTTAAAGAAATTGTTTAACTTTTGTGTACTATTTTATTTGGCTGTTCACCGCCCTGAGTCCGCAAGGAGAAGGGCGGTATACAAATCTAAACAAATAAATAAATAAAAATAAATATCTCTGCTTTGTCACACATCCACCATACAGTAGTGGCCAAAATTGTGGAAACCTTTTGGGAAAAGTGTATTTTGGAGGTTTGATGGCTAATAACACCACTTTTTTTTTTTTTAAGTTTCAAGATAATCCTATTCCACTGCTGGAATGGCCTGGGAATAGCCCAGACCTTCACCCAGTTGAAAATCTATGGAGCCGACTAAAGAAACTTGTTAGTCAGAAGCGACCCAGCAATAAAACCCAGTTAATAGAAACAACCATTCAATCTTGGTTTCACATTAGAACAGCTGTAGAACTAAAAGATTTGGTTTACTCCATGGGAAGACGTTGTAAGGCCATAATTCATGTTAAAGGTTACTCAACTAAGGATTAACTGACATGGGGATCATTTTTGTATATGTCGTTTTTTCTATGGTGATCATTTTTGTATACCTCGTTTTTTCTATGTGTTTCACTTTTCTTCTTTATACTGTAACTGCTATTCTAATAGCAAATCCTTCATAAAGGTTATTGCATTACAGTCTTGATTAAATTCTCTTTCCATTGATATATAATTTTATGGTACTACTCCCCAAAAAAAAAAGTGGTGTTATTAGCTCATTTTGGAAAATACACTTTTCCCAAAAGGTTTCCACAATTTTGGCCACTACTGTAGAGTTAAGATGTCCCTTTTTTTTACTTTTACATTTCCAACATTCATGTGAAAAACCTTTATATTTTCTTGACAACATATCTGGTGTTAAATGCCAATGATGAGATTCAAACAAAATATATTGAAATGTCTGGAAATGAAATTCCATCTTGCCACTTTTTGGAACTCATCTTACAGAGTGTGAATTTCATCTTTTGGAGGCCAAAGTCTACGGCTGAAAAAATATATCAAAAGGACACGCATCATAATTAGGATATATATATATATATATACAAAATCTGTATTTCAGTGCCAATAGCCCTTGACTTATAACCACACTTGAGCCCAAAATTTCTGTTGCTAAGTGAGACGTTTGTTAAGTGAGTTTCACTCCGTTTTATGACCTTTCTTACCACAGCTGTTAAGTGAATCCCTGCAGGTCTTAAATCAGTAACTCGGTTGTTAAGAGGTTGTTAAGACACTGAAACCGTCCTAAGTACATGCCAGTTGCCAAGCGTTCAAATTTGGATCCCGTGACCATGGGGATGCTGCAACCGTCATAAGGGTGAAAAATGGTCATAAGTCACTTTAGTTCCATTGTAGCTTCGAACGGCCACTAAATGAACTGCCGTCAGTTGTAAGCTCTTTGGGGATTAAATAATATAGAAATTGGAGATATGTAGAGATATGATATTCATGGTTTGGATAAGAAGAGAAACATTTTTATATTTTAATGTATTTTTTGTAAGAAGAACCAAAAGTATTAGATGTGTCTTCTCTTGAAAAATATTTGGAAGCTTCATTTGGCAGCCCGCATGGTTTTCTGCAAGCCTAGATTTGCAGATCGATAGATATTTTGTTCCATCTGGAGGTGTTTTCTGAATTGAGCTAGATTTTAATCAAAGGATACCTCTAACTCTGAACAACCAAGTTCAGGAAATTCTTTCCTTAGTTCCTGGAAATGAACGTTGTGGGTGGATCTCTTAATGATGTCTTGGTGCCTCTTATCTGGTTGCTTTTTTCTAATAAGTTGTTTGATGTGTGTTTTTGTAACCATTTCTTTTCATGATTATATGCTCTGAGCAATTTTGAGGTTTCCAGCCTGTTATTGCAAAAAAGTCTTAATGGAGAATGATTGAATGAGAAGTTTATAGTTGCAAAAGGTAAAGTTCTCTAGAGGTTTCAGATTCTATAGTTTTCAAATTCTATCATCTTGTCATTACCATCTACTATCTATCATATCCATCCATTCACCTATGCATCCATCCACCTACCTGTGCATCCACCTATCCATCCATCCATCCATCCATCCATCCATCCATCCATCCATCCATACATCCATACATCCATCCATCCACCTTCCTTCTTCTCTATTCTTTTCCTGCCTCTTATTTTTCTTTCCTTCCTTATTTCTTTCCTCCCTCCCTCCCTCCCTCCCTCCCTTCTTGCCTACTTTATTCCTTCCTCCTCTTATTTACATCTATTTCTTTCCTTCCTTCCCACTTCCCTCCCACACTCCTTCCCTTTTACCTTTCTTCTTTCTTCCCTTTCTTCTTCATCTCTATTCTTTTCCTGCCTCTTATTTTCCTTCCTTCCTTCTTTCCTTCCTCCGTCCCTCCCTCCCTTCCTTTTTGTTATGCAACTTTAAACATCTGACTTTCTGCTCTGAGAAAAATCCCAAAATGGATCTATTATTGCTAATATTATCTTTAGGTTGCTTCATCGTTCCACAGTTCAGGGTTTTCTTCTCCAGGACCGCAATGCTGTGTTTCCCCCCTCTCCAACTTAAGAAGGGATGCATTTTGCTTCATGCTATTTCAGCGCAGAGATGGGCATTTACGGCAGTCCTCCTGAGACTTCTGAAATTAAAATTCCATGAGCGATCCTCCCTGTTTTATACGTAACGCATACAGCACGATCTAGTATTTTAAAATTACAGTGCGTGAGACTACCTTCCTTGGGAGATTCTGCAGGCTTTAATGAAGGCAAAATATAAGGTATGGCATGGGGTCAGTTCCCTGAAACAGGCTGGTCAATTTCACAAGGAGAGGTCGACACTCAAGAATGCAACACCTTTTAAGATTGCTGATGTATAGGACTTGCTGTTAACATTTCCAAACTAATTATATAGCTCTACAAAGAATTTGGCTTTCTTATAGTGTCCCAACCCAAGTCAGCAACAAAACCATGCCAATCCTGTAAATATTACTAATGAACTGTGCTTAAATTCACAGCTTCAGTGAAGTACCTTGGTGTGTATTGTAGGAAATTCCTTGGTGGGTTCTGAGTAGAATAGAATAGAATAGAATAGAATAGAATAGAATAGAATAGAATAGAATAGAATAGAATAGAATAGAATAGAATAGAATAGGGATGGAATGGAATGGAATGGAATGGAATGGAATGGAACGGAACGGAACGGAACAGAACGGAACGGAACGGAACGGAACGGAACGGAACGGAACGGAACAGAACAGAACAGAACAGAACAGAACAGAACAGAACAGAATAGAATAGAATACGGGATAGGATAGGATAGATAGGGTAGGATAGGGTAGGGTAGGGTAGGATAGGGTAGGGTAGGATAGAATGGAATGGAATGGAATGGAATGGAATAGAATAGAATAGAATAGAATAGAATAGAATAGAATAGAATAGAATAGAATAGAATACGGGATAGGATAGGATACGGGATAGGATAGGATAGATAGGGTAGGATAGGGTAGGGTAGGGTAGGGTAGGATAGGATAGGATAGGATAGGATAGGATAGGATAGGATAGAACAGAACAGAACAGAATACGGGATAGGATAGGATAGATAGGGTAGGATAGGATAGGGTAGGGTAGGGTAGGGTAGGGTAGGGTAGGATAGGATAAGATAGGATAGAATAGAATAGAATAGAATAGAATAGAATAGAATAGAATAGAATAGAATAGAATAGAATAGAATAGAATAGAATAGAACAGAACAGAACAGAATAGAATAGAATAGAATAGAATTTTTTATTGGTCAAGTGTGATTGAACACAGAAGGAATTTGTCTTGGTGCATATGCTCTCAGTGTACATAAAAGAAAAGATACATTCGCCAAGAATCATAAGGTGCAATACTTAATGATTAATATTAACATTAACTTAACATTAATCCTTCATGAGAAGTTTTATTCAAGCTGTGTTCCACTATTTGAAGGGCTGCCCCAAAGAGGAAGGGGGGTCAACCTATTCTCCAAAGCACCTGAATGCAGAACGAGAAACAATGGATGGAAACGAATCAAGGACTGAAGCAACCTAGAACTAAGGAGAAACTTCCTAACAGTGAGAACAAACAACCAGTGGAACAACTTGCCTCCAGAAGATGTGAATGCTCCATCACGGAAGGTTTTTTTTGTAAGAGTTGGATAGTCATTTCTCCAAACTGTTATAGGGTCTTCTGCTGGAGCAGGTGGTTGGAATAGAAGACCTCAAAAGTCTCTTCACAACTCCGTTATTCTATTATTCTACTTGCCCAAAGCTTTCATGAGGAATGTAGAGAAGACCTCACTTTCCTCCTTTGGACACCTTGCCACTTTTTGAGAAGAAGGAGAACATTTCTAAAGTCCTTTAGACTACCCCGTGAAAGACACAAGCAGCATCTGCTCCAAGGATAGATTTAATGACAAGCTACGTTCAAAGGGTTTTCCAAGTTGGCTGGATCTAACATGCACTGTGGGTAATTCTACAATAGGTTTTTGAGGATGCTTGTCATAGAGTGGTTTTCTGCATGAAGTGAAGGGCTTCTGAGACACTTCCAAACTGCTCAACAAGGAAGTCCGAGGCCATCCCTAGGGGTGAAGGCTGAGAGACATCTTCTCCTGCAGCATTGCCCGAAGTGACTAGAAGTCAACTTGGGAGCTTTGCAGAAGTGAAGATGACTTCTTCATTTCAGAAGGATCAAATTGTCCTGGCTGAAATTGCTTAGTGAAAGTAAACTTCCTCGGAATAGCCAGACCAGTTTTGCATCGCTGGCCAGGAGGCTGAATTATAGAATTTGAAGGGACCTTGGAGGTCTTCTAGTCCAACCTCCTTCTCAGGCAGGAAACCCTACATACCCTTTCAGACAAATGGCTGTCCAATCTCTTCTTGAAAACCTCCAATGGTGGAGCATCCACAACTTCTGGAGCCACTGGTTAATTGTTCTCACTGCCAGGAAGTTTCTCCTCAATTCCAGGTTGCTTCTCTCAATTTTTTTAAAAATTTGATTTATATGCTGCCCTTCTCCGGAGACTCAGGGCGGCTTACAATGCATTAAGCAATAGCCTTCATACTTCTGTATATTTATACAAAGTCAGCTTATTGTCCCCACAAACTGGGTCCTCAATTTACCTACCTTAGGAAGGATGGAAAGCTGAGTCAACCTTGAGCCTCGAACTTGCAATAATTGCAGACAGCTGAATGTTAATAACAGGCTATTTAGTCTGTTGAGCTATCCAGGCTCTTCCTTTGAGTAGAACTGGGCTGTTGATATAGACACAGAGGAAGTACAGGAAAATCCAGATTTGTTTCCATAAATTCAAGGATGTTTTATGTGATTTCTCTTTCTAGGGAATGAAAAAGTTCCCAGACTCAAAAAAATTAACTAAGTCTGAGAAATAACATATTCTCAGGCTTGTACGTAGGTGGGCAATCTTATAATATATTTGTTATTTTAAAGGATATTTTGAACTGGTGACATTGGAACTGGTATAATTGCACACAGCTGGATATTAATTACGGTGCTTAGTCTGCAGAGCTATCCAGGCTCTTCTAATCCTTGATTAATTTCCATCCATGGTTTCTTCTCTTGCCTTCAGGAGCTTTGAAGAATAGGTTGACTCTCTCTTTCTCTGTGGCAGCCCTTGAGATATTGAAAAACTGCTATCATGTCACCCCTAGTCAGTGGTGAAATTCAATTTTTTTTTACTTCCTGTTCTGTGGGTGTGGCTTGGTGGGTGTGGCAGAGGAAGGATACTGCAAAGTCTCCATTCCCATCCCACCCTGGGGCCAGCCAGAGGTGGTATTTGCCGGTTCTCCAAACTACTCAAAATTTCCACTACCGGTTCTCCAGAACCTGTCAGAACCTGCTGGATTTCACCCCTGCCCCTAGTCCTTTTTTTCATTAAATTGGACACACCCTGCAACCTTTTTTCCTATGTTTTAGCTTCCAGTCTCTTAATTATTTTTGTTGCTCTCCTCTGCATTCTTTTTTAGAATCTTAGCATTATTATTATTATTTTTAATATTATGACAATCCTGGCTGTGGACAGTCATTTCCTATATTTTATTCCCCCTTGCAGGCAGAACTCAGGCTGCAAAATTCTTCAATTTTCCAAGGAATAAGCCCCATTGAATTCCGTGACATTTACAAACCGATATGCACATTTTAGATGCTGTTATTAGAATATATCAGGTCTGGGGCAAGATAGAATTATTACATTTTGCCTAGTTTGATCTTCACGTGTGTCTTGACATTGCACTCCCATTCCTGCACCGTGACGTAAAATTGAAAGAGTATCAGAACCAGGTTTTACTAGTGAAATGTTCCTAATTTCCACCCTTTAAGTCTTAACCTTTGAAACTGCTGCCGAAGATGACAAGGCCTTTACTCTAGCTGAATTTATTTTTGAGCAATGCGGCTGATCCTTTTAGTTCCACGTAATGCTTTCAAATTCTAACATAAGGCACCGTCAGCGGGTTAAATACAGAATAATTCAAAAGCAGAGAAAAGAGCACTAATCAATGCTGCACGCCCTTCTGGCTGGGGAATTCTGGGAGCTGAAGTCCACAATCTTCAAGCTTCCAAGGCTGAATACCATGGTCTGAGAGCAGGAATCCACAACCATGGTCACTTTAAGACTTATGGACTTAAACATTAAGACTTATAGACTTCAACTCCCAGAATTCTTTAGCCAGCCATGCTGTCTGAGGAATTCTGGGAGTTGAAGTCTATAAGTCTTAATGTTGTGAAAGTTGGAGACCCCTCTGTTAGGGGATACAATCTTCTTAAAACAAAACCCACTTGAAGATGGAGCCAAGGAGGTGGTTGTTGTGGCCTGTCGGTGGCCAGCAGAGTTGGACAGTAAGGAGGTTGAGGAGGAACTTGGGCCAGTCGTGAGGGTTGGGGAAAGCTCAGTCAAGGGCTCTGCGTCAGAGGCAGAGAGGGAGATGGACAGCAGCGAGGCAGAGGAACAGCTGGAACTCGTTCCCAGTGTGCACATGTGCAGAGCTGTCAGAAGACAAGAGTAATTAAGAAAGCAGGGTTGACTCAGGAGTAAGGCCACACCTCTGAGATAATTGGCCCCTCCCATAGGACATAAAAGAAGAGCCAATGGGATGTGGGTCTTTGCAGGAAGCAATTAGTTCATTTGGTCGATTCAAGATTGGACAGTTCTGTTCGTGATTCTAATAGAATCTGTGCCAAGTATGGCCTTGCCCTGCATTTGGAAATTGGTTCTCTGGCAGTGTTCCAAAGGAGATATGGTGGGTGTTGATAAACATTCCTCGGAAAGACTGTTTGCCAAAGCCTTGTTGACTGTGAATGACAGTAATTCACAGTCGTTTAAATAAAAGAGGTTTGGCCGGATTTAAGATTTAGCTTCATGCTTTCTAAGGAAGAAATGCTCAGAACAGTGGTAGTCTCCTTCTACCGATGCATTCAAAGAGAAGATGGACACTGATTTGTCTTGGGATGCTTCAATCTTCAACCAAGCTCTTGAACTTTGCCAGAGTTGAGTAGCCTCAAGATCCCTTTCCAACTGCAGCATTTGGGGAGTCGTCCTAGCAAGCTAAGGGTCCAGTTCAAAATTTGTAAATCAGGCTTGGAAAACATAATTGAACAGAATAACAGTGTTGGAAGGGATTTTGGAGGTCTTCTAGTCCAATCCCTGCTCAAACAGGAGATCTTCTAAAATTTCAGACAAGTGGCTGTCCAATCTCTTCTTAAAAGCCTCCAGTGATGGAGCCCCCACAATTTCAGGTGGGAAGTTGTTCCACTGGTTAATTTTTCTATGATCAGGAAAAAATTCCTTATTTCTAGATTGCTTCTCTCCTTCATTACTTTCCATCCGTTGCTTCTTGTCCTGCATTCAGGTGCTTTGGAGAATAAGTTGAATCTCTCTTCTTTGTGGCAGCTCCTTAGATATTGGAAGACTGCTATCATGTCTTCCCTAGTCCTTCTTTTCATAAGACTAGACATATCCAGTTCCTGCAACTGTTCTTCATATGTTTTAGTCTCCAGGCTCTTAATCATCTTAGTTGCTTTTCTCTGCACTCTTTGTAGAGTCTCAACATCAACATCAAATTTTGATATCATGGCAATCAAAACTGAGCCTTCTCCCCGCTCTCCTCCCCTTCAAAATCGGAGGCCAGTCTATGCAATCCTGCTCTACTAAAGAGCATTTCTGTGCAACGCGAAACCTCTGCGGGTTTTCCAAGGGTGCCTCACCACAGACCCCAACTCAGCCCAACGATCCTTGGCACCGAGCCGAAGAATCCGCCATTAGCTCTTGTGTAGAAACGGCCACAGTGGGAGACAACATAATTATACGGTGGGCAGAGACAGGCCGTGATTCAGCTGCTGGTGACCTTTGTAGGGGAATTTTTGGAAGCTCCTTTCGGCTCTGTTTTTAGTTTATGCTGTGGCAACTCTCCTTCTGACGTGAAGTAGGAACAGCAGCCAGTGTTCTCGCTTCAATTGATGTCATTTCATTTCAACTGTGTATGTGTATCTGTTCTGTTCCGTTCCATTCCATTCCGTTCCATTCCATTCTTTCTCTACTGTATTCCCTTCCCTTCCCTTCCCTTCCCTTCCCTTCCCCTTTATTCTGTCCTGTCCTATCCTGTCCTGTCCTGTCCTATCCTATCCTATCCTATCCTATCCTATCCTATCCTATCCTATCCTATCCTATCCTATCCTATCCTATCCTATCCTATCCTATCCTATCCCATTCCATTCCCTTCCACTCTTTCTCTTCTCTTCTCTTCTCTTCTCTTCTCTTCTCTTCTCTTCTCTTCTCTTCTCTTCTCTTCTCTTCTCTTCTCTTCTCTCCTCTCCTCTCCTCTCCTCTCCTCTCCTCTCCTCTCCTCTCCTCTCCTCTCCTCTCCTCTCCTCATTCAGAAACTCAAGGAAAGGTACCCAGCGTTTCCTCCTATTTCCCCTGTGTGGGTAAGTTGGACTGAGAAGAGGAGCTGGCTCCGAGGCATCCAGTCAGTTTCCATGGCCGAGAATACAGAACCTCACTTCAACTGGTGGTCCCTCAACCTTTGAAGCGACCTAATTAATGGTGAGACAGGATGAATTAATGGTTAAGAACTGCTGCTTCTTAACCATTAATTCATCCTGGCTCACCAAGTTCCTGCTGAGTCCCTCCAAATTGAGGTTACCCCTGTTGTGACCCACCACCAGCCAGCAGAACTGGCAGCAGATTCGGACAGTGAGGAGGTTGGGAAGGAACCTGGGCCAGTCCTGGAGTCTGGGGAAGGTTCTGATGAGGGCTCTGCGTCGGAGGCAGAGAGGGGGCCAGGCCATATGACAGTTATCAGCTGCCTTCAGAGTCAGACATCAGTGAGACAAACGAACAGCTGGAGCCTATTCCCAGTGTGCGCATGCGCAGAGTTGCCAGACGAAGGGAACAGCTAAAGAACAAGGGTCGACTTGGGAGTAAGGCCACAGGGGGACGATGACTGGCCCCTCCCATAGGGAATAAAAGAGGAGCAAAAGGGAAGCGGGCTTTTGCAGGAAACAATTTAGTTCGCTTAATTGGTTCATGACTCTCCAAGACTCCTTGCCAAGTTTCGAAGATATCAGCCTGGCAGCTCTCCAAGCTAGATCTCCAAGTCTGCGACTGTAAATGTACCTTTGAAAGACTTTGCTTGATGTGAATGAAAAGAATTCACAGCAACCTAATAAAAAGGGGGTTTTGTCGGGACAAGGAGTTTGCTTCATGCTCTTGGGAAGCCTAGCTCAGAGCAACCCCACCTCTTTGGCCATTACATCCCTTTGGTTCACCAAGTTCTACTAAGGGTCTCTCCATGTTTGAAGTTGCATCAATCCAGGGGTGAAATCCAGCAGGTTCTAACAGGTTCTGGAGAACCGGTAGCGGAAATTTTGAGTAGTTGGAGAACCGGCAAATACCACCTCTGCTGGCGCCAGAGTGGGGCGGGAACGGAGACTTTGCAATATCCTTCCCCTACACACCCACCAAGCCATGCCCACCAAGCCATACCCATAGAACCAGTAGTAAAAATATTTGGATTTCACCACTGCATTAATCCCCTGAGTCATTACATCACCCTGGCTCACCATGATCTGCTGGGAGTTCCTCCACCCTTGAGGTTACAACTTCACCTTCGCCATTACCTCACCTTGGTTCATTTATCTGGGAGGGGGGTGTCTCTCCACCTTTGAGGTTATCTCCACACCTTCCCCATTCCAGTGCCCTGGTTCATTTGGTGCTGCTTGTGGCCCCTCTCCATGGGACATGTCAAATTGAAGACCGGTGTTATCCTGCTCAAAGGCAGGTTGGTGAGCAAGCTGTTCTCTTTTGTCTTTCTGGCAAGAGGAGCAGACTAGGCATCTGATGAAATCCTGCCGATATTGGCCAGGTCCATGTGGAATTTAAGGATTCTCCAAGAGATGGCACTGTTTCTTTGCGCTCTGCTTTGAAGACTGTCCATACAGCGCTGTTACTTTCTTTAGGGAACTCCAGTTACGTTCAAGATTGAAAATGCACAGAGTTTCCTCCTCTCTCTCTCTCTCTCTCTCTCTCTCTCTCTCTCTCTCTCTCTCTCTCTTTCTCTCTCTTTTTCAACTCTCTGACTCTCTTGACCCTCTGGCTCTCTCTCTCTCTGTGTCTCTGTCTCTGTATCTCTGTTTCTCTCTCATCCATCTCTGTTTCTGTTTCTGTCTCTGTCGACACTCTCTCTGTCTCTCTCTCTGTCTTTGTCTCTCCATCTCTCTATTTCTCCATCTGTCTCTGTTTTGTCTTCACTCTCTGTCTCTCTCTCTCTCTCTGTCTCCATCTCTCTCTGACTCTGTCTGTCTGTCTTGGTCTCGGACTCTCTCTCTTTCTCCTCCACCTCTCTTTCTCTCTCTCTCTCTTTTTCTTCTATCAAATGCATGTAACAGAATGATATCAATCACCATTGGCTATCAATAGGCTTCTGAATGCAATACAGCATGCTGGTTTTGACTTTCTCCCCTGCCTGGTCATTTCAGTATCCTCAACATTACTACCTCAATCTGAAGTGATTTATCCAGATCCTTCAACTGTCATCACCATTGCTATCTCATGTATTTAATGAAGTCAACAGGGTGGAAGCTAAGAGATTATGCTTTCCCTTCCCTTCCTTTCCCTTCCTTTCCCTTCCTTTCCCTTCCTTTCCCTTCCTTTCCCTTCCTTTCCCTTCCCTTCCCTTCCCTTCCCTTCCCTCCCCTCTCCTTTCTTTTCCCCTTTTCTTTCCTTTCCTTTCCTTCCTTTTTCCTTTTCCTTTTCCTTCCCTTCCCCTTTCCTTTTACCTTTCCCTTTCCCTTCCCCTCCCCTCCCCTCCCCTCCTTTCCTTTTCCTTTTCCTTTTCCTTTTCCTTTTCCTTTTCCTTTCCTCCCCTCTCCTCCCCCCCTTCCCTTTTCCTTTCCTCCCCTTTCCTTCCCTTTCCTTCCCCTCCCCTCCCCTCTCCAAAAGCTGCTAATTTATTTAGCAATGTTTCCCTCTGAGCTGCAACTTTAGTGGAATGGTGCCCAGAACATCGTCTGAATTTGTCCGCCAAATACGTCTATTAAGTCCAATTTATATTTATAGAACAATTTTGCATACCTGTCTTAAATCTGGCTTGAGTATCGCGCCAAATATTTGCTAAACTCCAAGGGTTGGAGGAGTGGTAGATTTGATCATCGGATGATGAATTGCACAGGTGGTTCATATTGACAGTGGCATGCTTATCCCAAAAGTTTCAATTGGTCCAGAATGCCTCAATTTGCCCATATGACACCTCTGCTTCACAAGCTCCACTGATTGCTACTTTGCTTGGTTGGTTGAAGAGGGGGTCAACCTCTTCTCCGAAGCCCCCAAGGGCAAGACAAGAAGCAACGGATGGAAACTCATCAAGGAGAGAAGCAACCTGGAATTCAGGAGAAACTTCCAAACAGTGAGAACAATTAACCAGTGAAACGACTTGCCTCCAGCAGTTGAGAATGCTCCAACACTGGAAGTTTTTAAGAAGAGATTGGACAATCATTTGTCTGAAACAGTATAGGGTTTCCTGCTTAAGCAAAGAGTTGGACTAGAAGACCTCCAAGGTCCCTTCCAACTCTGTTATTCCATTCTCTTCTGTTCTTCTGCTTCCAGAGCTGATTCAATGTGATGGCCATTCTCTATAAAGCCTTCCATAGCATAGGAGCTCATTAATTGAGGGACTGCAAGGTGCCCATAAGATCTGCCTGGTCAATTCAATCCTTCAGGGTTGGCGCACTTTAAGTTCCTTCAATTGGACAATCTGTGAGGACCCCAGAATCTCTATCTTCTCTGCCTTCTGGAATGAAGCTCCCCTTGAGATCCAGATTGAGTTCCTGTCAGCAGTTGTTTAGAAGAGCTGCGAAGACCTTTGAAGAGTCTTTGGTGCGCTCTGAGCTTGCTGGTTTTCTTGGAGATGTTTCATTACCCAAACTGGGTTACATCATCAGTGCTAGTAACCTAATAGCCCTGATGATGTTCCCTAGTTGGGTAATGAAATGTCTTCAAGAAGACAAAGTCATCTCAAAAGTAAATGAATGTGCCGAGATGGATAAACTAACTCTAGAACTCCGAGATAAGGAGGATAGTGAATACTATATGGTATGGCACAAATGGCATAAATGGCTTGAAAGAAGAAGCGAAACAAAAACTGAGGATAAAAACTAGGGCATAGAAGAAACAGTCTATATAAAAGGAGCCTGTGTAGCGTAGAGGGCTAATGCTTCCTACTAAAGGCAGCAATTAACACCAGCTGCCTGTAATTTCTCTGAGTTCAATCCTAGCCAGGTTCAAGGTTGACTCAGCCTTCCATCCTTTCTAAGGTGGGTAAATTGAGGACCCAGTTTGTGGAGGCAATAAGTTGACTTTGTATAAATATACAAAAGTATGAAGGCTATTGCTTAACACATTGTAAGCCGCCCTGAGTCTCCGGAGAAGGGCGGCATATAAATCAAATTAAAAAAAAAATACATTACCTCTAATATGGGTTATACAACCATAAATTACATATACAGAGAATTATACAATCTGTTGGCAGAAGCATTGTTATATGTTAGTTTCACTATTGGTGGTGGGACGGGTGAGGTGGGGGTGGGTGAATTGTTTGTACGTATTGTTTACGTTTATGTTTATGCTTAAAAATCCAATAAAAATTATTTAAAAAAAGAAGAAGAAATGTCTTCAAGAAAACCACCAAGCTCAGAGAGCACCAAGGACCCTCTCATTTCAATCCTGAGCTAAAAATATTCTCCTCCTTTGGTGAGGGAAAGGGAATCCTTCTTTGGAGTGTGTACATTTATTTCCTTTTTGTTCCACTCCCGTGGTTATCTTATCACTTTCTATTTCTTTATTTTTGTGAATTGTTTTCCTTGAGCGGCATAGTGGTCTAGAGGGGGAGCTCTCGACTCACAATCAGGAGGCTGTGAGTTTGATCCTAAGTAGCGGCAGATATTTCTCTCTCCTGACGCAATGAGAAATTGCTGTGAACACTGCATAGGCGTCAGGAAGGGCATCCGACCAGCAAATGCTGAACTCCATTCCGTCACTGCGACACCATCCTGTTGTAACAGGTTACAGGGCTTTTAAAAGTAAAATACAGTGTACTGTTTTCCTTGCTTTTCTTATGAACCGTCCGGGGTGGAAGAATGGATGGCATGCACATTTAGTTTCGTTTCATTTAGTTTTATTACATTTCTATACCACCCTTCTCCCGAAGGAGAAGCCATGATAAAATAATACCAGCACAAAAATTAAAAACCATTTAAAATAATTTAAAGCATTGGCCATTATTAAAACCCCTAGCTAAACCCCCTTTAAAACCATTAAAACCCACTTAAGTTAGTTTGTTCGGTCAGGCCGGCTTTATTTATTTACTTTTAGTAAATAAATAATCCAGGAGAACTGAAGCCAGAATGATAACATGCAAATTGCTATCACAAAAGCTTGATTTGGAATAACAGCAATGGCAGCATCTAAGGAAATTCATGTCTCTTGCCTATATTTTCAGAATGCTGTAACCAGAAAGCTGCAGCGATGAAAATGTTTGGCTCAGAAGCCAGCCTCAATTCCCCAGTCAGTTCAGGTCAAATCAATTATGAACAGACAGTTCTGCTGAAATAAGAACTTATAAAACATACGGTGTGAACATCTCACACTTCCCAGTGCATTTGTTCGGCTGGTGTTAGGTGGACTTAATTACCTGAAGGTGTGACCTTCGTTGTTGGAAAAGAGAGAACGAGAAAGAGGGAAGTGTTAGTCCACAGCTCTCGATAAAGCAGGAGGTAAAAACTATTAAGCTGAAATCAAATTGTAAGTCATAAATTAACACGAGCCAGGAAGGGGGTGGGGGGACCCTAAAATGCAGGTGGACTAGAAGAAGGTAAAAATGAAAGGATCTATTTGAACATCTCTGTTAGAAGAATGGAGAGTGAATGGTGGTTTCCATAGACATGTTTGTCCAAGAGAAACTCACAATATTCTTTCCAACTCAACAAAACCTTGGAAAGCAATCACATAGAGAGGTTCGCAAGAATTCTGGTCTGTCTGTCTACCTGCTCTATAATGATCAGAAAACAGAGCGGAACAGGATGTCAGGGCTCCAAGTAAGACCCCCAACGATAGAAGATTCCGAGACTTGAAGTTCCTCAAAGTTCCATTTTATTAGCGATGTCATATTGGCAAGCTGGGAAAACCCGAATCTGAAAGCTCCCTGATTTTCCCCACCCAAAAGGAAGTCCAAGTCCCTGCCAAGCATCCACATGTCGATCACGTGGTCCAATCAAAGCACCATCCCAACTGGAGAGGCCTCCCAGTTCCAGCCTCCTAGATGCAGGGCAAGATGTCCTTGACTCTCTGAGAAAAGAATGTTATTATGGCTACATTTCACCCATCCTCCATACAATTCCCCCTCCCAGTTTCCCACAGTAGGAAATGTGGCAGGCCTGAAGGCCCAGTGTAAAAGATGGCTTCCAGGCCTGACACAGGATCAATTTTAGTATAGTGGAAGAAGGCAAAAGAAGAAAGATTGGGTTGAAAAGGGGTTAGGGTTAGGGTTAGGGTTAGGGTTAGGATTAGGGTTAGGGTTAGGGTTAGGGATCTATCCAGGATTTGCAGAGAGAGAGAGAGAGAGAGAGAAAACAATCCCTACCACTCCAATCTCTGTGGGTGATACAGCTGGGAAGCAGCTCAGATTCAGATTCTAAGCCTCGGTCCCTCCTTCCTTCTTATGAACCAAAGACATTAATATAATTGAACGTGTCCTCCTCTCACAACAAAATACCCTATGCCACCAGACTTGAAATTCTGGGCTTAGAAAATTTAGAACTACGCCGCCTTCAGTACGACCTAAACATAGCTCATAAAATCATTTGCTACAATGTCCTACCTGTCAATGACTACTTCAGCTTCAACCTCAATAATACACGAGCACACAATAGATACAAACTCAAGATAAACCACTCCAAACTCGATTGCAGAAAATACGACTTCAACAACAGAGTTGTAAATGCCTGGAATGCATTACCTGACTCTGTGGTTTCAACTCAAAACCCCCCAAATTTTAATCTTAGACTGTCTACTGTTGACCTCATAGTCACCCCATTCCTAAGAGGTCTGTAAGGGGTATGCGTAAGAGCACCAGTGTGCCTACCGTCCCTGTCCTAATGTTCCCTTTATTTGTATTCATTTTATGTATACAATTCATGCTTATACTTATATATATTGTATAATATGTTCTCGACAGATAAATAAATATTTTTATTTAAAAAAAGATGGAGCACCCAATACATGTAGGTATGTTCAAAAGAGCATAAAATGTTAATTTTGAGAATGCTACAAAGCGGAGGAGAAGGAGGGGAACAGGAGGAAGAGGAGGAAGCCAAAGATGGTGAAAAAGATGAAGAATGAGAGGAGGAGGAAGAGGAGGAGGAAGAAGGAGGAGGAGAAGGAGAAGGAGAATTGATTTGATTTTGATTTTATTTTATTAGATTTATATACCGCCCTTCTCCTTGCGGACTCAGGGCAGTGAACAGCCAGATAAAAAACAAGGTACACAAAAGTTAAAATTTTAAAAACAACTAATATAAATTTGGCTGATAGTTAAAACAATTAAAGAAGCAATTAGAGAAGAAGGAGGAGGGGGAGGAGGAGGAGAAGGAGGAGGAGAAGAAGACCTGCTAATAAACATTTTCCTTTCTTTAAGCAGCAGTTCCAATTCCACTTAAGGTAGACCAGAGAAATAGTAATCCGTTTTTATTCTCCAACCATTGCCATTTTCTGGCTTTGCTTCAAGATTCAAAGCCGTAAACGTTTGATTGTGTCTCCAGTCTGCAAATGATAAAAGTACCGTACAGTATCAATGGGCAGCCCCATTTTGTAAATCAAAATGGAAATGGCAGTGAGAGATCTACGTTATATTTGACAGAAGGTGAACCTGGATAAGCCTCCTTTTGTACTCGGCTATTTATCCTTGCATCCTAAAGCTGCCAAGCATTTTCATTTTACACCAAGCATTTTCATTTTGCCGTTATTACGTTTTGCTTGGTTCTTCTAGGCTGTGTAGATGAAAGTGATGATGATTGTTTATTAGAAAAGGTTTATTAGAAAATTGAAGGAAAGCATTCAATACATCCAATGATTGAATTATTATATTACCTGCATCCATAGTAACAATATTACATTCAGACATACACAACCCCAAGGGCTTGGTTTGCACTTCAAGCTAACCCATGAAAATTTAATCAAGATTAAAAGATTTTGCAATATGCCTATTTTTGCAAATTAAATTGTTTTTGCAGGTTGGTTCTAACTGTGCACTGATTAAAATAGTATAAGGCACCACTAGAAATCTGGTTTACTATGTTTCTTTGGATATTTTCTACGACCCTGTGTGCTGAATCACAGGAATAAAATTCTGCTTATATTGAAGCATAGAAAACTAAGATCACTGGCATTCTTACTATGCTAATAGTAGCCGTGGAAATGACCTGTAATTAGGTTCAATGTGCCTAAGGCTGCAAAAAATTCAATGACCACTGGATGGCAGCCAAGAGGTATAAAAAAAAATCCTCAATCTCTTCCGCCATCTGGTGGCTGCTTTGATTTTAGCAGTCTGGAATTTTTATTTGATTTATACCTCTTCTTTCATTTAGGAGCTGCAACAACCAAGAGAGAGTGACTAAATCATGGAAATAATACACAAGCACAAAATAGATACAAACTCAAGGTAAACTGCTCCAAACTCGATTGCGACTTCAGCAACAGAGTTGTTAATGCCTGGAATGCATTACCTGACACTGTTGTTGCATTCTCAACCCTCCATAACTTTAACCTTAAACTACCTACTATTGACCTCACCCCATTCCTAAGAGGTCTGTAAAGGACGTGCATAAGCGCATGAGTGTGCCTTCTGTCCTTGTCCTACTGTCCCCATTTATTTGTACCCATTTCCTGTATTAATATCCATGTTTATACTTATTCCTGTTATCTCGTACATGTTTGACAAACTAACTAAACTAACTAACTAACTAACTAACTAACTAACTAACTAACTAACTAACCAAATAAATAAATAAATAAATAAATAAATAAATAAATAAATAAATAAATAAATAAATAAATAAATAAATAAACAAACAAACAAACAAACAAACAAACAAACAAACAAACAGGTTTTCCTGGTGGAGAGTGGATTAGTATCCACAGGCTTAGTTCAACTTTAAGCCCTGTGCCGGTGCAACCTTCAAGATGGGTAGACTCAGGGGTGAAATCCAACAAGTTCTGACAGGTTCTGGAGAACCGGTAGCAGAAATTTTGAGTAGTTCAGAGAACTGGCAAATACCACCTCTGGCTGGTCCCCGAGTGGGGTGGGAATGGAGATTTTGCAATATCCTTCCTCTGGAGTGGGATGGGAATGGAGATTTTTTTTTTTTAAAAAAATTTGATTTATATGCCACCCTTCTCCGGAGACTCAGGGCGGCTTACAATGCGTTAAGTAATAGCCTTCATACTTTTGTATATTTATACAAAGTCAGCTTATTGCCCCTACAAACTGGATCCTCAATTTACCTACTTTAGAAAGGATGGAAGGCTGAGTCAACCTCGAGCCTGGGGAGATTTGAATTTACAGTAATTGCAGACATCTGGTGTTAATCAGAATGCTTTTAGTCTGCTGAGCTATCCAGGCTCTTGCAGGAGATTTTGCAATATCCTTCCTCTGGAGTGGGATGGGAATGGAGATTTTGCAATATCTTTCCCCTGCCACACCCACCAAGCCATACCATGCCATGCCCACCAAGCCACGCCCACAGAACTGGTAATAAATATTTTTGGATTTCACCACTGGGTAGACTTCAACTCCCAGAATTCCTCAGGCAACATTTGAGAAACACCGCACCACACAATACTTTTGGGGTTATCCTGGACCAAAACCTAATGAACAGTCTACTTCTGATATTGGATATATTCCAGTATAATCTACCCCAAAATGCTTTAATATCTGTTTTCCCAAAGATATGTTAGACTAGACTGCCCTCTTCCTTATTCGCTCCTTTAACAGTGTACTGTCTAATCTCTCCAAATTGCTTTTCAATAATAGTAATAATATTAATAATCGCCTCTTAATAGGCTGGGTATTATTTCTTAATTCTGGTGGTGCTTAAAGATCACCATTTAGCTTTCCATTAAATTATTGCATTTGCCTTAATTACTTGGCTAATTTTAATCTAACGGGAATCAGAGGCAGAGATCAAAAAAAAAATTGTGGCAGTTACATTACATCCATAATAACCATTTGCAAGGGCAGTAAAAATAACTCTGACAGCCACAGGATACCTTTCCTTAAAACTCCCTCCATCTAAGAAGCTATTATAAAGTTGCAGCTTTGATAATAATTAAATAATAGACCCTCTAAAGGTTTTTTGGGGAAAAAAAAGAGGTGTACTGAAGTAGAATTGGCTACTTATATAGACATTATCTTAAAGGAGCTTCATTGTTATGGAGGTCACTACAACCAAACGTATAACCATAAAATCCTTTATGGCGATATTGGGTTTTAATCATGTTGTTTATTCATGGGGTGGCAATTTTGCCCAGGATAAGGACTGCTTATCTCCTTCCCCAATTTAATATTTTTCAAGATGAGATTAACTCTGAAGAGAAAAGAGAATTTGCACCAGTATTTTCCCAGTCGAGGGGCATGGTATATAGATAGTCCTTGATTTACAAAACTTCAGAGGTCCCTGAAAAAGGTCCCTTCCAGGCAGCTCCTATTTCACTTCACTTCACTTCACTTCACTTCTATCCTGTCCTGTCCTGTCCTGTCCTGTCCTATCCTGTCCTATCCTATCCTATTTTATCGTATCCTACAAGTCATATAGTCCAAAATAATGGCACTGAAAAAATGACTTATAACCATTTTTCACACTTAAAAGCATTGCTGCATTCCCATTCATCAAGACTCTTCAATGGCCGTAGGTCACTTTTTTCAGTGCCGATCAGTGGTAAATCTACTTTTATTTACTACCAGTTCTGTGGGCGTGGCTTGGTAGGCATGGCAGGGGAAGGATACTGCGAAATCTCCATTCCCACCCCACTCCAGGGGAAGGATATTGCAAAATCTCCATTCCCACCCCACTCGGGGACCAGCCAGAAGTGGTGTTTGCCGGTTCTCCGAACTGCTCAACATTTCCACTACCGGTTCTCCGGAACCTGTCAGAACCTGCTGGATTTCACCCCTGGTGCCGATATAACTTTGAATGGTCACTAAGTAAACTGTTGTAAGTCAAGGACTACCTGTAGGGGAAAAAATGTAATAAATATTTTATTAAACAAAGATAAAATCGATCTATTCCAACACAATCAGATCCGATCAGTATCAGGAAGGCTGCCTTAATATAGGGGAGGAGAACTAGAAGATAAATTTGATCCAAGAGCTGATTTTAAGCCGTCTCACTTAGTTTATTAATAACATTCATGATATATTTTCATCGCTGATAGAAAGCTTCCTAATCTGCCACATTTCAGCCTTTCATCTTGTAATGCAGCAAGCCCTTCTAATATCATTTCCGCCATCTATTTTAAATTAAGTTTTGATAAATTAAAAATTAGTTCTAAAATGGCTTTCCAGGCTTGTCGTTAATGTTCTCCTGCAGTGATATAATTTACTTTGCTGCATTTCATACTGGGCTCACCCCATTTTCATTAAATATTTTTTTTTTAAAAAAGCCTCATTATTCTTTAGGTTGGGGACACTAAGGTATTTTTGTTCTCGAATGCCACCAAAGGCTTGTAATTTGAAAATAATGTATTTAGTTAGTTAAACATTTGTTCTGAATGCAATGCAAGGGTTGGAAAATGATACATCCATCTAATGGTTTTGCAGCCTTATTATCAAGAAAGATTAAGTTCTCAAAATGACGCATTGGTGATAATTAATAATATCCTCTGTTGAATTAATGCAGTTATGGTGAAATCTATCTTCCAGATAACGAAGGGGGAAGAGAATAAATGAGTAAGATTGTATACAACTTTCGGAGGAAATTAAAATTTCAGTCGATGAGTTGCTCATCATGAAGATTTGTCTCGCGTGGCAACAACCAGGTCTAACAAAACCTGGATCTATTCACTTACTCATCTGTCAATTTTCCCCTTCTTTTTACTTCCCAGAAATGAAAA
This sequence comes from Masticophis lateralis, assembly GCA_030761175.1. Classification (NCBI taxonomy): domain Eukaryota; kingdom Metazoa; phylum Chordata; class Lepidosauria; order Squamata; family Colubridae; genus Masticophis; species Masticophis lateralis. The sequence goes on from JAUDYJ010000004.1 coordinate 127,272,558, forward strand.
CCTCAGAGAAAGAAAGAGAGAGAGAGAGAGAGAGAGAGAGAGAGAGAAAAGACAGCAATAGTGGCAGAGCATATTGCATATCCCAAGATAGATGGCTGCCAATCCATACAGTGGGTTGAGGAACTGCAGCCAGTTCCACACTTTTGTGCTAATTCAACATCTCTTTGAGGTTCTTTTCAAGGTCCAAATCATCTCCATAACGGTGGTTTTCAAGGCTGAAAGAAATGAATGGGAAAGTGAACTGGTGCTTGTCTTCAGAATGGAAAAAAAAATGGAGTAGACATTTTGGGATACGCTTGAGCTCCATCATGTTTATCTAAGTTACAAGGAAACCTGATTCATAAAGTTCTCAAGAACTTCAGCGTCTTTGCTAAGTAGTAGGCCACTATTTGGATTCAGCTGGATTAGGTTTCTGACCACAGAAGTGCCATGTATGATTTTTCTTTCGGTGACCTCTTGACCAATGCTGGATGGGAAGAAGCTTGTCTCCATCTGCTCTGCATGAGAAAAAGACTTCTGTTGCTTCTAGTAGCTGATTCCTAGGAGGGACTTCTGACCATCTGAGGAAGCCTGCTCTGGTCCTTGGAACTGCTGGAGGAATTCTCAGGGAGGAAACAAAGCAAAATAATTAAGCCGATTCACCTCATTCCTCTTCTGGAAAAGGGAACTGGATTGGCTCACCAAGTTTCTTCCAGAGGAATGACAGAATCACAGCGTTGAAAGAGACCTTGGAGGTCTTCTAGTCCAGGGGTCAGCAACCTGCAGCTCTGGAGCCACATGTGGCTCTTTCACCCCTCTGCTCTGGCTCCCTGTCACTCAAAATATGCGTCATAACCGCCAATGTGTGACACTCGCTGGCATGTGATTTATTGAGCTTTTCAATCCCCGGTAGGCCAACCATGGATAAATCCAAGAAAAAAAAGTTTCAGAAGAAAACAGAATGTTTAATTCAATTGCATATGCTAGTTTTGTGGCTGGTTAGGAAATAGTCAGGCATGGGAAGGGTTTTGTGGCTCCTGGTGTTTTCTTTTCTGTGGGAAACGGGTCCAAATGGCTCTTTGAGTGTGGAGCAGTGGTGGGTTCCTCCCGGTTCGGCCCGGTTCTCCCGAGCTGGTAGCGGTGACAATATGATGTCACTGAACCAGTTCTGCCCCCCCGGCCCCCCCACCCCATGCTATTCTTACTTTTTATTTGGCCCTCCCAGCTGATGGCTAGAGGGAAAAAAACTGCTTAAACTCTTACCACGGGGTTTCAAAGGGCCGCCCTACAGCTGATCAGTGTTAAAAGAAAACAAATGTGTAGACCGGTGCCTGCAAAAATACATGAGTAGAGCAGTGCCTGAAAAAAATAAATGGGTAGATTGGTATCGCTCTGCAAGCAGTTAAACGCCTGGTAGACCAGTACCTCTGCTAAATCCTAAATAATTGTCATATGACCATTGAGCCACGCCCACAAAATAAGCCACGCCTACAGAACTGGTAGTAAAATATTTTAGAACCCACCCTGTTGCAGACCCCTGTGCTAGTCTAACTCCCCGCTCAAACAGGAGACCCTACATCAGTGTTGATGAACCTTTTCGGCATCAAGTGCCAAAATAGGGGTGCACGTATCAGAAACTGGAACATGTGCCCTGGGCATCTGCTCTTCCGATTTCTGGTGCTTCCACATGCCTGAAGACCAGCTGGTCAGTGTGCCGGAACCCAGAAGAGCAATGGGCGATGGCTGGGGTGCCCGGTGAGATGGCTCTGCATGCCACTTCCAGCACATAGGTGGAATAGGTTCGCCATCACGGCCCTATAGCATTTCAGAGAAATGGTTGTCCAATCTCTTAAAAATCTCCAGTGGTGGAGCAGTCACAACTTCTGGAGGGAAACCATTCCATTAATTAATTGGGAATTACTGACATTTAGTGTCAAATAGCAAGATATGGCCCCAAAGTGCTTTTTCAAAAGGCCATTGGACTTGGTTTTCCTTGAAGATGTTTCACTTCTCAGCCAAGAAGCAGGAGGAAGAGGAGGAATAGAATGGAATGGAGCTGGAACGGACCATGGAGGTCTTCTAGTCTAACCCCTGTTCAAGCAGGAGATCCTATACTATTTCAGGAGGAGGAGGAGGAGGAGGAGGAGGATGAAGAAGAAGAAGAAGAAGAAGAAGAAGAAGAAGAGGAAGAGGAAGAAGAAGAAGAAGAAGAAGAAGAAGAAGAAGAAGAAGAAGAAGAAGAAGAAGAAGAAGAAGAAGAAGAAGAAGAAGAAGAAGAAGAAGCTTCTTGGATGAGAAGCGAAATGAAGACATCTTCTCTTTCCTCCCAGAGTTGACACTTGAGGGAAATTTTGTCCACAATTGAGATTGTGAGGGAACTTTTACAATCTCACATCCAGCAAGAATGATATAGTGGAATAGGAGAAATTGGAGTAAGAAGTTTCAGAGTGGGGGGAAGAGGAGGAGGAGGAGGAGAACCAAAGAAGAAGAAGAACCAAAGAAGCTTCTTGGATGAGAAGCGAAATGTCCTCAAGAAAAAACAAGAAAGTCCAGTTGCCTCTTGAAAAAGCACCTTTGGGACAACCATGACCTGGATGATTGAAAACCTCCATTTCAACAAGATATGAATTAGGCGTGGCATATCCTTTCTTCCTCTCGCGAGCAAGTCAATGGATGCTATGAAAAGATTATCTCCGTGCTTTCAGAAAGAAAACTGGTAACCAGTAGGAAGAACGCCAGCGTGAGTTCTTCTTTGCGTATGCCTCCCAGCCTGTCTGCACGCCACGTAGTATATTTATAACCTGCTCTACACCAGGGCGGGAATGCAATTAATAAAAATAATAATTAAAACCAATGAAACAACGTGTGTGTTTACGCCAGCCAGGCTCTTTAAACAATTACAACCTCAGACAGGCGATTTCCAATTTTCCCCAAAGGGTTCATTAGCCGTGCACCCTCCACTCTCAGCCTCTGTTAGAAGATTGCAAACTAACTCGGTTTTTATACATTGATGTGTGTCTCTCTCTCTCGGCTGAAGTGGGAATTGAGTTCACGCTGGTACATCTATTATGTATTTGTAACTAAATAATTTTTATGCCTTACTGAAAAAAAAGAGAGGTTTAATTACTTTTTTTCCCCTTCTCTCTGAATCAGTTCATTTGATCGCGGAAGTTAATTTAGTTTGGGGGTTTAATTTGGAATGCGGAAGAAAAGATTCTCCTTGTGGATACTTCTTCTCATATCCATGAAGCAAACTTTGAGACTGATTTATGAAATGTAGATCTTTTGGGAGGAATTTAAAGGTTGATGTAGTGCCTTCTAAGCTCAGGTTCAGGGAAGATGTTGTCATGGAACAGAAGTTACCTTTGGAAGTTGTGGGAGCTTCATCCCTGGAGGCTTTCAAGAAGAGACTGGACTGTCAGAAATGGTTAGGGTCTCCTGCTTGGCCGGGGGGTTGGATTAGATGACGTACAAGGTCCCTTCCAACTCTGTTAATCTGACTTTAATCTGACTTGAACGAACAAAAGGATCAGGGGAGACATGATAGCAGTCTTCCAATATTTGAAGGGCTGTCCCAGAGAACAGGTTGACCCCCAACCTGTTTTCCAAAATACCTGAAGGCCAGACAAGGAATAATGGATGGAAACTGATCAAGGAGAGATTCAACTTGGAAATAAGGAGGAATTTTCTGAGTAGTGAGAACGATCAACCCATGGAACAGAAGTTGCCTTCAGAAGTTGTGGGAACTTCATCACTGGAGGCTTTCAAGAAAAGACTGGACTGCCATCTGTCAGAAATGGTGTAGGGTCTCCTGCATGGGTGGGGGGTTGGAGTAGATGACCTACAAGGTCCCTCCCAACTCTGTTAATCTGTAATCTGTTGTAGTTGTGCTTTCAAGGAAACTATGAAAGGCCTTCACTTAATGAAAGTACTAAGAGCTGGAAGGAATCTTGAGGTCTTCTAATCCCTATTACTTCCTCCTTGTTTTGAAGGAAGAATGGGGTTTATTATACTCCATAGGTTAGTTGAGTTCACAAGACCACACTCGAAAGACGAGCATTCTTTATATTTTACTTCCAACGTGAGGCTTCTGTATGATGCGGATCGTCTTTTCTGAACACGGAGGAAAAGTCCTTATCTTCATGGACAAAGCAACAGGAACTGGGTACGGCTAGTCTAGAGAAAAGAAGGACTTGGCGTGATGTGATAGCAGTATTCCCGGATTTGAGAGGCAGTTTTGGCCACCACATTACAAAGAAGATGTTGAGACTTTGGAAAAAGTGCAGTGAAGAGCAACTAAGATGATTAAAGGCCTGGAAAGTAACACATACAAAGAACAGTTGCAAGAACAATGACTAGTCTAGAGAAAATATGGACTGGGGGTGACATGATAGTAGTATTCCAATATTTGAGGAGCTGCCACAAAGAAGAGGGGGTCAAATTATTCTCCAAAGCAGCCGAAGGCAAGGCAAGAAACAATGGATGGAAACTCATCAAGGAGAGAAGCAATTTAGAACTAGGGAGAAATTTCCTGACGGTGAGAACAATTAACCAGTGGAACAACTTGCCACCAGAAGTTGTGAATGCTCCAACATTGGAGGTTTTTAAGAGGAGATTGGAGAACCAATTGTCTGAAATAGGGTTTCCTGCCTGAGTTGGAGGTTGGACTAGAAGACTTCCAAGGTCCTTTCCAGCTCTTTCTTCTCGATGGAGAAGCCGTGGCTTGTATTTGTAGTGCTAGTGGTTGAAGAAAGGAAATTGTGCCGGCTGTGTTTTATTTCATACTTTGAATAAAAAAAGGGGGAAACCAGGAATCCTATTTGCCAGTATTTTTTTCAATCCCCATTTACAGAAAAGGAAGCAGGAACTGTCTGGACTTAGATGGTTCTTGAATAGAAAAGTTGGGGAATGATAATAGACACGATGTGTAAAGTGGACTACAGCAGTGGTGGGATTCAAGTAATTTAACAACCGCTTCTCTGCCCTAATGATTTCTTCCAACAACCAGTTTGCCAAACTGCTCAGAAAGTTAACAACCGGTTCTCCTGAAGGGGTGCGAACCGGCTGAATCCCACCATTGGACTACAGGTAGTTCTCGACTTAGAACTACAATTGAGCCCCACATTTGGGCTCAAGCGAGACATTTGTTAAGTGAGCCTTTGTTGTGGCCCGTCAGTGGCCTGAGAGGATTGTAGCTGATTCAGACAGCGAGGAGGCTGGTGTGGTGTTGCGCCAGCAGCCTGTGCAGCTGGAGCTCGAGTCGGACAGTGAGGAGGCTGGAGAAGAGGTGGTGCCAGAGGCGGGGATTCAGCCAGGGCCTTCAGAACTGCCAGAAGCTCCTTTAAGTGAAGAGGATGAAGAGGAGGAGCCTCTTCTCGATGCACAGGCGCACAGTGTGGCCAAAAGGCAGGAGTGGCTCCTCAGGAGGAGCTCTCCCCGAGAGTAAGGCTTGGGGCTAATTGGCCATTCCTTTAGCCTATTTAAGGAGGAATGCCAACTGAAGCTATTTGTAGGGAACAACTTCAGTTCATTCTCCTTCGCGTCTGGATTCTCTGCAAATTGCTTCTGAGCTTTCTGCTAACCTTCATAATATTGTGATTACTTTATCTTTGGTTTCTTGTAGGCTGTTAAGAAAGTTTATTAACAGTCTTTGTTTTGAAACAGACTGAGTTATTTTAGTAAATTAAGTTTTGAACAAACTTTGTGTGTGCTGTGTTCTTTGAGGTCTGTAGCTGGGGATCCCGTGACACTGCAACCGTCATAAGTACATGCCAGTTTCCAAGCGTTCAAATGTGATGATTGATATGACCTTTGTTGCCACCATCATTAAGTGAATCATTTCAGTTAACTAAGCAACAGGGCTGTTCAGCGAATCAGGCTTCCTCCTTGACTTTGCTTGTCAGAAGGTCGCAAAACGGGATCACACGACCCCGGGATATTGCGACGGTCATAAAGATGAGTCAGTTGCTAAGAGTCTGAATTTAGATCACGTGACCACGGGGATGCTGTAATGGTCATAAGTGTGAAGAATGGTCCTAAGACCCATTTCTCAATGCAGTCATAACTTTGAACCGTCACTAAACAAATTGTTTAGGATACCTGTAGTGGAGGAAAAAGTCTTATTTCATGATCTAGGACAGTGATGGCTAACTTTTTTGCCATCGCATGCCAAAAGTGGGGGAGGGGGAAGCGGGGTGTGTGTGTGAATGTGCGTGTGCCCACACCCATAATTCAATATGCCCCGCCCCTGGTGCATGCACACACAATCCCCCCGCGCTCCCCCTACTTTTGGCACACAATGTCACGGTTTTTTTGCCCTCCCCAGGCTCCAGAGGCTTTCTAGGAGCCTGGGGAGGGCGAAAACGGCCTTCCTCATACCCCAGAGGCCAGAAACTGCTGGCTGGCATATGCATGCACGCTGGAGCTAAGCTAGAGCAACGCTCATGTGCCCACAGATACGGTTCTGTGTCATAGGTTGTCATAGGATGTCATAGGTTCGCCATCACGGATCTAGGATCTGAATGGAAATGATTTTCTTCTACATCAGGAAGCTGATATTATCTTATTTTGAGTGTTTTGAAGAAAGAACAGTCAAGCCAAAGGGCTTAAAAATGTAAACTGAAAAAACTTAAAATGTAAACTGTAAACTTAAAAAAAACAATTTTTTTTTAAAAAAATTGCAGACATTGGAGGAGAGTGATGGCTTCACTCATAAGCATTTCATTCCAATTTTACCCTTATATCTTCTAAGAATGTTAGGGAAAAAAATCTCTTTCCAGAGACCGGGCACAATCAATACAGGTTTTCTGCCCGTCTCTTCGTGCTACGGGATTGCTTTGATATGATTAAAGTTTCCTAACCTCCTTTTTCATTGTTTTCTTGCTCCATCTCCAAGGATCAAGATTGGAAAATGAAATTTAACTAAAGCAGCTTTATCAAACTGAATTCAATTGGACAAGTTCCTAATTGGGAATCATTCCGAAAATGCCTTCATTAGGAAACAAAGCCCTTTCGTTAATTTAAATTGGGTTTTTTTTTTTTTACACAATGGAATACACACGCACACACACATAAGGGCCATCTTTCATGTTGCTAGAAATATTTTGTAAATGCCTCCTCCTTCTCCTCCTCCTCTTCCTTCTCCTCTCTGTAGACCCCTCTCCCTTTTAGCACTGATGATGTTGCCTAGTTGGGTAATAAAATGTCTTCAAGAAAATCATCACGCTCAGAGAGCACCAAGGACCCCCCAGTTCTCCTCCTCCCTCCCTTCCAGGAAAAAATAGTTGCTAACTGTCCCTTGGCATTTTCCACAGTTTAGCGTAGTTCGGGGCTATTTTGCACTTGCCAAAACAAAGCCAGAACTCCCCATAAATAATAACATTAGATAACTTCAGCTTTGAGTCCAACTCAGTTCTATTCCTGCTTAGTGACACTCCCTTAAACCAAAGGAGGAACATCAATATTCGACTCAACACTAAACAAAATCTGAGAAAATCAGAATAAATTAGCACATCTCCCGAGCATCTGCTCTCCCAAAAAGCTGTTGCTGAGGCAACAGAATTTGAATAACCAAGAAATAATTAGAAATTATCCTTTTCAGAAAGGAGTGCTTAAACTGAAGATTCAAGAGACTGTTTTCCCCACTCCTTGCCTTTAGTATATCATCTATTAAAATGTTTTAAACTTAAAAAATGGTGATGTGGCTTGACATTTCAATTTTGATGAAACAACATAAAAAAAAAATCCAGTTGCTAAGCATTGGCAGTTCCTAAGCCTCTCTCTGCGGCTGAGTTTAAATCAGGCGTGATCTTGTGGCTTTGAGTGCCAATTTTTGGCTAAGACATCTTAAGAAATGGAGTCCTTTTACCATTTGGTGATAAAACCAAGCTCTCCGCATCTGGCTGGCTTTGAAGCCTTTCTGTATACTCATTTTAGGCACCGATTTAGCCTAATATTATTCATTTCTGGGCCTGAAGAAATGTGAAGTCTTTAAAGACGTTCTAATAGATTACAGATTAACAGAGTTGGAAGGGATCTTGTAGATTATCTAGTCCAACCCCGCACTCAAGCAGGAGACCCTACACCATTTCTGACAGATGGCAGTCCAGTTTCTTCTTGAAAGCCTCCAGGGATGAAGCTCCCACAGCTTCTGAAGGCAACTTCCGTTCCATGGGTTGATTGTTCTCCTTGTCACAAAATTTCTCCTTATTTCCAGGTTGAATCTCTCCTTGGTCAGTTTCCATCCATTGTTCCTTGTTTGGCCTTCAGGTGTTTTGGAAAACAGGTTGACCCCCTCCTGTGGGAGCCCCTCAAATATTGGAAGATGCTATCCTGTCTCCCCTGGTCCTTCTCTTCACTAGACTAGCCAAGCCCAGTTCCTGCAACCGTTCTTCATATGTTTTAGCCTCCAGCCCCCTAATCATCCTGGTTGCTCTTCTCTGCACTCTTTCTAGAGTCTCCACATCTTTTTTATAGTGTGGTGACCAAAACTGGATGCAGTACTCTAGGTGTGGCCTTACTAAGGCTTTATAGTGGTATTAGTACCTCACATGATCTTGGTTGTATCTCTCTGTTCATGCAATTTAGGATTGCATTGGCTTTCTTAGCTGCCGTCGCACAGTTCTGGCACATATTTAACTGGTTGTCCCCTAAACTCCAAAATCCCTCTCCCTGTTACAGTTACTCTCTCACAGTTAATAGTTCAATAGGACCGTTTTTTACAAGAGCGTTGAGTGACAAGATCCACCTTTTGATCTGTTTCATCAATCAATCCTCACCGTAGGACAACCTCTTGTCTTCTGTCAGAGTCCTCATGATTTGCCATCATCTTGTTCACCCAGGTGTGTGATAGTGGTGAGGCCTCCTAAGTTGCATCTGTCTTAAAATGGACTTGCCCACCTTATTGCAAAGCCATCGAAAGGAGCTTCGAGAATGTGAGGTTTTACTGAGGTTTTGTCACTTCCAACTTTTTGTAGAATAAAGATAATCGAGGTGGGCAGAAGGTAAGATTTCCCCAAACTTCTCCTCCAGGTTCATTGTCCTACACCTTAGGATTCCAAAACAGGTGGTCCTTGACTTACAACAGTTCATTGAGTGACTGTTACAACGTTACAACAAAGTTACAACGGCAGTAAAAAAAACGCAACTTATGTCCATTTTTCACACTTACAACCATTGCAGCAAATTCAGATGCCTGGCCATTGACTCACATTTATGACAGTTGCAGTGTCCCAGGGTTACGCAACCCCCTTTCGCAACCTTCTGATGAGCAAAATCAATGGGGAAGCCTGATTCAACTTAACAATTTAACAACTGCAGTGATTCACTTAACTAATGGGGCAAGAAAAGTCATAAAATGGGGCACTTGACAAATGTCTCTGTGAGCCAGAATTTTGGGCTCAGTTGTCCTAAATCAAGGACTACCTGTTGAAGTGGGGAAGTCTATCACCTGGCATGTCTGAAATTCTCATTTTGAAGACTTACTTCTTTAGCTCTGATTTCCATTTTCTTGTTTATTAGATTGAAATGATGAGTTTTCCTTGAATTTCTTTCTTTCTTTCTTTCTTTCTTTCTTTCTTTCTTTCTTTCTTTCTTTCTTTCTTTCTTTCTTTCTTCTACCCTTCTTTCTTTTTTTCTTTCTTTTCCTACTTACCTTCCTTCCTCTATCCCTCCCTCCCTCCCTTCCTTCCTTTCCTTCCTCACTGCTTTCCTTCCTTCCTTCCTTCCTTCCTTCCTTCCTTCCTTCCTTCCTTCCTTCCTTCCTTCCTTCCTCCCTCCCTCCCTCCCTCCCTCCCTCCCTCCCTCCCTTCCTTCCTTCCTCATTGCTTTCCTTTTTTCCTTCTTTCCTTCCTTCTTTCCTTCCCTCCACTGCACAGGGACCCTGCAACCATCATAAATATCAACTAATTGTCAAGCTTCTGAATTTTGATCATGTGACCATGGGGATACTGCAGTGGTCATAAGTGTGATAAACAGTCATAAGTCACTCTTTTCAGTGCCGTTGCCATAAGTCGAGGACTACCTGTCCTTCACACAGACACAAAGGAAAATTGTCTGCTTATAACGCATAACAGCTTACCTTGTATAGCCTAATAACCCATTTGCCTTTATTTGACAAATTGTTGTGTCTGTTGTGTATATACAGTGATAGACCCTAAATCTTTCTTTTAGATTTTATTTCTTTTTTAGCATGTATGTCCTCGAACCCACGATTAAATTGCAACAATATATTTTCCTTCCCTTTCTTTCGATTTCCTTCCCTACCCTTTTCTTTTACAACCTTCATTCAATTACCTCTTCCTGGATTTATCTGACATTTGCAAGGCAGCCTGTTTCCCCCCCCCCCCCCCATCTTAAAAGTATGACTAGGCCATTAAACGTGGAAGTAAGTGATGTTTAATGAGTGATTTGTAATTACTTTTAAACGAAAGCTTTCTCGCTGCAATCATGGAAGGGCTAAGTAGCCATAGATCTCGTTAAAGACCCAAATCAAGCCGGATTTCGATTAAACAATGCGGTTTATTATGGCCCTATAAAATAATGACTGGCGTCAATCATAAGTCAAGCCGATAAATGATTCTTTTGAATTTGAACTTGGAGCAATGCATTCTGTGTGGAAACGTTCTCAAAAGGAAAAAAAAAAAAAATAATCGTGAAGTTTCTCCGTTTCAGGACTGACCGAGTTGGGTGTTGGCTGTTAGGAAGGAAGGATGGCTTTCTGGTGCAAATTATGGAGGAGTCAAATCTGGTTTGTAACTGCAGATAAAAGGTAGCCTCTGTTGGCAGTTGCCGCCATCCCATCGACCGTGGCCTGGAAGTAAAAAACACGGAAATGTCAATAAAAGAGTAAATAAAAAACTAGATGCTCCATCATTGGAGGTTTCTAAAAAGGGATTAGACAACCATTTGTCTCAAATGATATGGCACTTCCTGCTTGAGCAGGGGATTGGAGTAGAAGAAGTCGAAGGTCCCTTCCGACTCTATTTTCTATTCTATTCCTACTTCTGTTCTAATTCTATTCTATTCCATTCAACTCTGTTCCATTATTTCTATTCTATTCTGTTCCCCTCTGTTCCATTTTTTCTTATTCTATTCTATTCTATTCTATTCTATTCTATTCTATTCTATTCTATTCTATTCTATTCTATTCTATTCTATTCTATTCTATTCTATTCTATTCTATTCTATTCTATTCCATTCCATTCCATTCCATTCTATTCTTCCCTATTCCTATTCCTATTCCTATTCCTATTCCTATTCCTATTCCTATTCCTATTCCTATTCCTTATTCTACTCTACTCTACTCTACTCTACTCTACTCTACTCTACTCTACTCTACTCTACTCTACTCTACTCCATTCCATTCCATTCCATTCCATTCTATTCTTCCCTATTCCTATTCCTATTCCTATTCCTATTCCTATTCCTATTCCTATTCCTATTCCTTATTCTATTCTATTCTACTCTACTCTACTCTACTCTACTCTACTCTACTCTACTCTACTCTACTCTACTCTACTCTACTCTACTCCATTCCATTCCATTCCATTCCATTCCATTCCATTCTATTCTTCCCTATTCCTATTCCTATTCCTATTCCTATTCCTATTCTATTCTATTCTATTCTATTCTATTCTATTCTATTCTATTCTATTCTATTCTATTCTATTCTATTCTATTCTATTCCATTCTTTCTAATTCTATTATATTCTGTTCTGGTCCATTCCATTATTTCTTATTCCTCTTCTCTTCTCTTCTCTTCTCTTCTCTTCTCTTCTCTTCTCTTCTCTTCTCTTCTCTTCTCTTCTCTTCTCTTCTCTTCTCTTCTCTTCTCTTCTCTTCCCTTCCCTTCCCTTCCCTTCCCTTCCCTTCCCTTCCCTTCCCTTCCCTTTTTTTAAAAAAAATTGATTTATATGCCGCCCTTCTCCGGAGACTCAGGGCGGCTTACAATGCGTTAAGCAATAGCCTTCATACTTTTGTATATTTTATACAAAGTCAGTTTATTGCCCCCACAAACCGGGTCCTCAATTTACCTACCTTAGAAAGGATGGAAGGCTGAGTCAACCTTGAGCCTGGGGAGGTTCGAACTTACAGTAATTGCAGACAGCTGGTGTTAATCAGAATGCTTTTAGTCTGCTGAGCCACCAGGCTATTCTATTCTATTCTACATGCCTGTAGCCAAGCATCTGAAGTCCAATCCCGTGACCACGGGGATGCTGTAACGGTCGTAAATGTGAACACTTTTTCAGTGCCGCTGTAACACTAAACAGACTGTTGTGAGGATGATCTGTATCTCCAGTCCATAGTCAGGCCTTTGTAGTAATACCAAGCCTTGCAAAATAAAAAATAAATTAAAAAAACCCTTCTCTGTAACTTAAACCCTCTACAGCTTATGGAAAGATCAAAAGATTCTACAGTTACAGGTCCCAAATATTTGTGAAGAATACCTCCTAAATTGATTTGCAAGCAGACACGGACATTCAGGTTTAGGATCTGGTGAATTGTGCCCCTCGCGATATTAAGAAGTGAACTGATGGGACGCTGAATGAAATTTGTCTTGGTGCCATCGGTCCATCGAAGAGAGCCACCCTGGAGAAACATAAAATGAGAATTGAACAAAATCAGGGTTACCTACTTACCTGTAATGCAATCCGTTCACCAGGAATATTCGCATTAACCATGATCGAGATTGACTAGCAAAGGGATTGAGTTGGACCCATTGGTGAAATCTAAAATTTGTTACTACCGGTTCTGTGGGCGTGGCTTGGTGGGGGTGGGGATAATGTGACTGGGTGGGCGTGACCAATTTTTTTTTTTTTAAATTAAAACCAGTTTTTCTACAACCTCTTCGGGGAAAAAAATGCTTTCAAAAGGCTCTGACGATCCCAGCTGAGTTGCCTGATCGGCAGAGGCTTTTTTTCTTTTAAAAGCCTCTGCCGATCAGGCAACTCAGCTTGGATCGTCAGAGGCATTTAAAAGAAAAAAAAAAGCCTCTGCCAATCAGGCAACTCAGCTGGGATTGTCAGAGGCATTTAAAAGAAAAAAAGCCTCTGCCGATCAGGCAACTCAGCTAGGATCATCAGACATTTAAAAGAAAAAAAGCCTCTGCCGATCAGGCAACTCAGCTAGGATCATCAGACATTAAAAAGCCTCTGCCGATCAGGCAACTCAGCTAGGATCATCAGACATTTAAAAGAAAAAAAGACTCTGCCGATCAGGCAACTCAGCTAGGATCATCAGACATTTAAAAGAAAAAAGCCTCTGCCGATCAGGCAACTCAGCTTGGATCGTCAGAGGTTTTTAAAAGAAAAGAAGCCTCTGCCGATTAGGCAACTCAGGTTGGATTTTAAAAGCCTTTGATGATCCCAGCTGAGCCGCGCGATCATCAGAGGCTTTTCTTTTTACTTTTAAAAGCATTTTTTCGGCCAAAGAGGTTGTAGAAAAAATGCTTTTAAAAGTAAAAAAAAAAAAAAGCTCCTCTTATGATTGTGCGGCTCAAGTGTGCATGGGGGGGTGGCAGGGATTTTTGCTACCGGTTCTCCAAACCATCCGCCTCCATCGCTACTGGATCGGGCGATCCGGTCCGAACCGGGAGCATTTCACCCCTGGTTGTACTCCATATAGTTAGTCTTTGACTTATGACCACAACCGAGCCCCAAATTTCTGTTGCTGAAGTGAGGATATCAATAGTGAGTTTTGCCCTATCTTACGACATTTCTTGCCATCGTTATTAAGTGAATCACTGCCATCGTTAAATGAGTCACCCGGTTGTTAAGTGAATCCAGCTTTCCCGGTGACTTTGCAGGTCAGAAGTCGCCAAAGGGAATCACGTGATCCCGCGGGGAGGGGCAGGGGCACTGCAACCATCATAAGTACATGCCAGTTGCCACGCTTCTTGAATTTGGATCCCGTGCAATGGTTGTGAATCACTTTTTTCAGTGCCATTGCAATTTTGAACCGTCACTAAGTGAACGGTTGTAAGTCGAGGACTCCCTGTATGTGGAATTAGGTATCCATGGTTGAGAAGACCAGGAGTGGGTTGCATATTTTATTAGAGGGAAAAGAAAGTCGGCAAAGAAATTGAATTGGAAGGAATCTGTTTTCAGCTGAGTTTACTCTCGTTCTCCCGAGCTCAAATGAATCTTTCAAGTAGCTTAAAGCTTGCCTGAAATCTTTTTCTTTTAATGATTCATGACAGCAAATATGGTGAGTATTTTTTTTCTCTCCTCCTGAACGTGCTGAAAACTGACTTCAGTTCTTCTCCTCTTCAGTTTTTTCTTCTCCTCCTGAACATCTGCCTACCACCCCAGATGTTTCATCACCTGGATATCAAGGTAGCATCTTCCTGCAGGCCCCAGTTATCCATAACAGACCTGTTATGGATAACTGGGGCCTGCAGGAAGATGCTACCTTGACATCCAGGTGATGAAACATCTGGGGTGGTAGGCAGGAGATCTTACACTGTTTCAGACAAACAGCTGTCCAGTCTCTTCTTAAAAACCTCCAGTGTTTGAACACCCACAACTTAGCACAAATAATACTATTTGTGTTGGAAGGGATCATGGAGGTCTTCTAATCCAACCTCCTTCTTGAGCAGAAGACCTTATACCAGTGATGGCTAACCTTTTTACCGTTGCGTGCCAAAAGTGGGGGGAGCGCGGGTATGTGTGTGTTTCGTGTGCACGTGCCCACATCCATAATTCAATGCTCCTCCCCGGGCCCGCGCATGCACGCACGATCCCCTGCCGTGCTGGCTGGTAGCTCAGCAGACTAAAAGCATTGGGATTAACACCAGCTGTCTGCAATTACTGCAAGTTCGAATCTCCCCAGGCTGAAGGTTGACTCAGCCTTCCATCCTTTCTAAGGTAGATGAAATGAGGACCCAGTTTGTGGGGTCAATAAGCTGACTTTGTATAAATATACAAAAGTATGAAAGCTATTGCTTAATGCATTGTAAGCCTGAGTCTTCGGAGAAGGGGGCCTATAAATCAAATTAAAAAAAAAAAAACTCTGGGAGTTAAAGTCCACAAATCTTAAAGTGGCCAAGTTTGGAGACTCCTCCTCTAACTCAACAGAGAGTTGAGGTTGAAGGCAGAAAAGAAGGATGGCATGAGATGGGGTTGAAGATGCCATATTTCTAATTGCATTTCCCCAATAAGTCTGGTTGATCTGGGAAGATCTATATGCCAGGATGGCTCAGAGACTTTATAAATATAGTTGTATTGTACATATATTACCCATTTTCCAGAAAACAATATAAAAGCATAATCATGACATTGATGTCTAATTCCTTTATTCCTTTTTTTGAGAAGAAAAGGCTACTATATGGAATGGAAGCAGTAAGGGTATTTCATCCCATTTTGAAGATCCATGTAGCTAAAGGTATAATCAAAGAGAATTGGAAAAATATCTAGGCAGCATTTTAATATAGAATCATATACAATACCATATACAAGGAGTGGTGCGTTGGCCTAGAGGTGGAGCTCTCGCCTCACAACCAGGAGGCTGTGAGTTCGATCCTAGATAGAGACAGATATTTCTCTCTCTGGGCACAAGGAGAATATATCTGTAGAACAAAACTCTGCATTGGAGACAGGAAGGGCATCCGGCCAGTAAATATTCTGCTAGCTCCATTCAGTTGCCAAGACTCCACCCCGCAAGGGATTATGGGGTCGTTAAAAGAAGATGATGATATACAGTACCATATATATACTTTAA
This sequence comes from Masticophis lateralis, assembly GCA_030761175.1. Lineage (NCBI taxonomy): Eukaryota > Metazoa > Chordata > Lepidosauria > Squamata > Colubridae > Masticophis > Masticophis lateralis. The sequence goes on from JAUDYJ010000004.1 coordinate 127,288,254, forward strand.
AAGCAGAATTAAAAAATCTTAATTGATTGATTGACTGATTGTTACTATTAGAAAGTGGCGCTCAAGGCAGCCAGATGTTTTTCGGGTTGGACATACCTTTTGGTGGTTTCCTCCTATCCAGAACAGGATGGGTTTTTGTGCTATATAAGTGGCCAGCTTCACCAGGAAGTCATTGTGTTCGGCACTTGAGATGCTGGTCAGGTGTCCACCTGGGACAAAGCTTTGGCAAGTTCTCTGGAAAGAAATGACCGGAGAGAGGGAGATAAGCAGGACAAGGGTGAATTGAAAGTGTGGTTCAGGATGGAGGGTGTGTGTGAATGGAATGAAGAAAGAGGAAAGAGGGATGGAGCTAGGAAAGAAGGAGGGAATGAAAGGGAAGGAGAATAAAAGGAAGATGTGGAAGGGAGAAAGGGAGGCAGAAAAGAAGGAGGGAAGGAATAGGAAGGAAGGGAGAAAAAGAAAGGAATCCATGAGAGAAGAAAAGGGGAAACAGAGATAGGAAGGAAGGAAGGAAGGAAGGAAGGAAGGAAGGAAGGAAGGAAGGAAGGAAGAATGAAAACGTTCCTTTAACCATTGAAACAAGCATATTCCTGAAGGAAGCTCCAACCTAATTGGCGGACAATTCCTTAAATCGCCTGTTTTCACAATTTGCTCAGGGCGTAGATGGGTTAGGGTGTTGTGGGAATATTGGATAGGAGTCAGGCCTGGAGCAAAACAAACTCAGTCACATTGGGGGATTAGCTGAAAAGTGTGCATAGAATAGAAATAGAAATAAATAGAAATAATAGAAATAGAAATAAATAGAAATAATAGGAATAGGAATAGGAATAGGAATAGAAATAGAAATGAAATGAGAGAGAGGGAGGGAGAGAGAGAGGAAAATGAAAGGAAAGGGAAGGGAAGGAAGGAAGGAGGAAGGAAAGAAGGAAGGAAGGAAGGAAAAAAGTCAAGCAAAACAGAATAATAAGAATACAAGGGAGACAAAAATTAAACATTCCATGAACCAATATGTCTGAAATGTCAAATGGGGCTGGAGAGCCCTGTGAATAAATCTTCCCCACTCCATGAAAAGCCTAATTTTTTACACACAGAGAAAAACAAAACTCTCTACGGTGCTGGTGGCAATATTTCCTCCGTGGAAACTCCATGTTGTAACGATGCTTGTGCCATTACTCCACAGAGGCGTGCGTTTGATGTAAGATTTGAGTCCCTCAAAGCTCCCTCTCATCCCCCAAAATGTCCAGCTTTGCCATCTGCTTTGCTTCACAAAAGACAAGGTAATAAGCTACACCCCACCCCATCTTATTCTGCCCTCATCACGGCTACAAAAAAATAAAAATAAAATCCAATTATAACGGGCTTTTTGTCTAAGCCATTTTATCTGGAAGCTAGGAACAGAGGCTGAATAAAAGCAATGAATAATAATTTTTTTTTAAAAAAAATGGTCCATATAACTCTGATGTGAATATCCTGCCCATCCAGGCTGAAACAAGATCAACCAGAAGCAAAGTGTATTCACACACGGATGCCTTCAATTTACACAATCCAGAAGCTTTTTTGCCTCTTGAAAATGGCTATTTCTGGTAATAAGAAAAGAGGAAACAAGAAGATCCTCACTTCCAATTTAATCACAGATAGGAAAGCAGATCTGGCATGTTCTACTGGATGAAGAAGGACAGGAGGCCTCACGGAGATCTCTCCGGATGGATTTTATGCTTGGCGTCAGATCTAACTCAGATGGTCTCAAACGTGAGGCCTTGTTTGGGATGTTGGACCAAAAGGAAAACTTGGCTGTTGTTGTGGCTTGTCAGCCGCTGGTTCCTCCAGCAGCTGAATCGGAAGAGGAGGAGGAGGAAGAGGAGGCATGGGAGTGAGGGTTAGTGTCAAAGCAACCTGGGAGCTCTGACGGGGAAGAGGGAATGGACCTGTCAGAGAGAGACAGAGAGAGAGGGAGGGAGGGAGGGGGGGAGACTGGGCCATCCATCAGCCCTCAGAGGGAGAGTCAACAGCCCCAACATCTGGAAGTGGCTGATGAGGAAGAGGAGGAACAGCTGGGTCCAGTGCCTGATGCACGGATGCGCAGAAGGCAGAGGAGAGGAGAGCAGTGGAAATCTATGGGCCGGTCCTTGGGAAGGAAGAGCCACCGCTGCTAGCGAAGCCCCAACCTAGCTTTGGGGATGAAAGGCAGAGATGAATAGGTGTGGCAGACAACTATTCTCCCGGCTGGACTTGTTAGCCTGTTGTGAGAGAGAAACTTTTTGCCGTGGCTGCTGGTGCTCCTAATAAAGGAATCTTTGAGTTCACTTTAGAGGGCTTGTCGTGTTTGGGGAGCTGGGTCAGAACAGCTGTCCATCACTGTCCTAACCCCCATGGCTGGCTCCACTGGGTATCTATCTGGGAGCATGACCTTCTTGTGTTTGGTGGCTGTTTCCATAAGTCCATTGGTGAGAACAAATCACTTCCTTGTGAAGGAAGTGGAGTCTTATGAACATGTTCTACCTCTTTGATGGATCCAATAGGTTTCCTGCCTGGGACAATGGAAGAATTTGCCAGCGATCTGGACAACAATTCTGTTAGGGATCTTGCTGACCTCTTGAGAGTCAACATGTCCTCATCTACCAGGATCTAATGGATCGAGTGCCTGATGGTGGCAGTTTTTTGTAGGATTCTCCTTCCTCTGCAACTTCTTGTTTCCTGCTATGTATAGCAGTGGTGGGTTTCAAATTTTTTTACTACCAGTTCTGTGGGTGTGGCAGGGGAAGGTTACTGCAAAATCCCCATTTCCTCCCAATCAGCTGGGACTCGGAAGGCAGAGAATAGATGTGGGCGGGGTCAGTCAGAGGTGGCCTTTACCAGTTCTCTGAACTACTCAAAATTTCCGCTACTGGTTCTCCAGAACTGGTCAGAACCTGCTTGAACCCACCTCTGATGTACAGGTAAGTCCTTGGCTTATAACCATTCATTTAGCGACCATTCAAATTTAACAATGGCACTGATAAATGTGACTTATGACTGTTTTACATGCTTACGACCGTGGCTGCTTTCCCCAGTTGTAAAATGGGGGAAAAAGTCACTGAACAACTGTCTTGCTTAACCACCGAACTGTTGGGCTCAATTGTGGTCGTACGTCAAGGACTACCTGTATATGAGTCCAGTCTTATGGCCTTCCACATGTTGCTGAAAACATGGCTTATCCAGAGGGCCTTCGGATTTCCCACATGTTGGATGCCACTTCTTAATTTTAACTTGGAATTTTAATCCTCGTGTAATTTTTATTGGCAACCCTTAATTTCTGTAAACCAGACAGACCTCGGCTAATCTCAGGCAGTTGGATAAATGTTACACCTAAATAAACAGAATAAATAAATGAAATGAGCTAATAAATAAACTAAATAAAGGGAAGAGTTAATTTCAACTGAAGGATGATGTCCTATAAATCTCCCTTGAAGTTCCTGTGAAGGAGGCAGGATGCTTGGATAAGAAAAGCCATCTCTGAAAAGGACTATTGAGAAGAGGTCAGTACCTCAGCTTCTGGCCATGACTGTTGCTCCCGAACATACATGTAGCAGTGGTCCATGTAACTCATCCAGCCATCTCGACAACCTCCTTGACAGAATGAGTTTTGGTTTTCCAGGGCAGAGTCAGGAACCTCATGCTTCACAAGAGGAAGATTGTTTTGAGCGCCAATGTTTAGGGAAAAGGTCCTGTGACCGAGGGGCTGGATCCAATGAGCTCTGGTACCTTTGAAGAGACAACCAAGTCAGTAATAAAAAGAGAAGCAGCCCCAACCAGCTCCCTCAAATGGTGGAAAGAGCCCCAATCGCACACCCACAAAAGTATTTATAGAATTCTTTCTGTGTGTCTCTTTCTTTCTCTCTCTCCCGCCCTCTCTCTCTCTGTCTCTCTCTTTCTCTCTGTCTGTCTCTGTCCCTCTCTCTCTCTCTCTCTCTCTTTTTCTCTTTTTCTCTCTGTGTGTCTCTGTTTCAGTCTCTCTCTGTCTCTCTGTCTCTGTTTCTCTCTTTCTGCCTCTGTCTTTCTGTCCCCCTTCTCTCTCTGTGTGTGTCTCTCTCTCTGGGTCTGTCTCTGTCTGCCTGTCTCTTTCTCTCTCTTCTGTCTCTCTCTCTGTCTCTCTCTCTCTGTCTCTCTCTATCTCTCTGTCTCTCTGTCTGTGTCTCTCCCTATCTTTCTATCTCTCTCTCTCTGTCTGTGTCTCTCCTCGTCTTTCTATCTCTGTCTCTGTCTGTCTCTGTTTCTATCGCTGTCTCTGTCTCTCTCTCTGTGTCTCTCTGTGTCTCTGTCTCTGTCTCTCTGTGTCTCTCTCTCCCTGTCTCTCTGTCTCTGTTTCTCTCTGTCTGTCTCTCTCGCTGTCTCTGTCCCTCCCTCCCTCTCTCTCTCTGTCTCTCTCTCTGTGTCTGTCTCTGTCTGCCTGTCTCTTTCTCTCTGTCTCTCTTCTGTCTCTCTCTCTCTCTCTCTCTCTGTCTCTCTCTATCTCTCTGTCTCTCTGTCTGTGTCTCTCCCTATCTTTCTATCTCTGTCTCTCTCTCTATGTCTCTCTCTCTGTCTCTATGCCTCTGTCTCTCCCTCTTTCTATCTGTCTCTGTCTGTCTCTGTCTCTCCATCTCTGTCTCTCTTTGTGTGTTTCTCCGTCTCTGTCTCTCTCTCTGTCTCTCTGTCTCTGTCTCTGTCTCTGTCTCTGTCTCTCCCCCCCTCTCCCTCCACATGGCAGTTTACCCCTCATCCCCTAGCAAAGGGTAGTTGTGATAAAAAAAAATAGGAAGGTATGCATGCCCCTTTAATGATAAAAATCCTGCTGAAGTCTGATATTGTTAATCATGCTATTAATTTATCTTTTCTCAAACAAGATCTACTATAACCACAACAGCCATATGTTCTTCTTGCTCTGGGTTTATTATCACACGTACATTTCCATAAATCCTACATAATATTGGCCATGCCGGCTAGGGATTATGGAGGTTGCATTGCAACCGTCTGGCTCAGTGGGTGCGATTCCACAAAGATCATGAAACCCGGGACTCTGACCTTCAAAAAGAAGGAGAACCAGCGTTGCCGGCAAGAACCACAGAAGAATTTGCAGCCTCATTTCCACGTTGAGGGTCAAAAGTCACCTAACAGAAAGAAAGAACATATGATGGAATTTAAAATATTGCCTTACCTGTTCTTAGGAGGCAAAACTCACTCATTTTTACAGATTAACAGAAAATTACAGATTACAGAAAACAGCTCAAGGTTGACTCAGCTTCCCTCCTTCTGAGATCGGTAAAATGAGGACCCAGATTGTTGGGGGGCAATAAGCTGACCCTGTAAACCATTTAGAGAGGGCTGTAAAGCACTGCGAAGTGGTATATAAGCTATTGCTATTGCTCTTCCTTTTTCCTTTCTTTCCTCCCGCCATTCCTCCCTCCCTCCCCTCCTCCCCTTCCTTCCTTCCTTCCTTCCTTCCTTCCTTCCTTCCTTCCTTCCTTCCTTCCTTCCTTCTTTCCTTCCTTCCTTCCTTCCTTCCTTCCTTCCATGGTGAACAGTGGTTAGAATGCAATATTGCAGGCTAACTCTGCCCACAGCCAGCAGTTCGATATGTAAGTCTAAATGCTATTGCTAGTGATGTTGCTGCGCAGTTATCACTTATTTAGCATTGACCCAGTCGCTTTGACCGATAACTAGAAAGCAAAGTTTCTCCAAACTGTTTTTTTGGGGGGGAAGGGGGGAGAACATCTGCACCAGAGAAATGGCACACACATGGCATACATAAGCAGCCGTGGACCTACCAGCCTCCCGTGAATATCTTGCCATTTGTTCTGGGATTGCACAATTAGAAATTGTAATTATGGAATGCATTTGCATGTACTTATGGAAACCCCGGCATGCGCAGCAAAGGCTCACCCGGGAAAAAAACGTCTACCTCCCACGTCATTTAAGAGTTTTTCAAAGGTCTAACCCAGGACTTCGAATTGGGCCGAGGAGATAATGAACAATTTGTGCAGCTGTCTGGAAATGAGTGCAAAGGTATTCTGGAGGTCCTTAAGGCCTGTCAATCAATTACCAGGGACCACCCTGGAGAAGAAAACATTCTGCAATAATCTTAAATTAGTCTGTGTGGCACGTTCACTCTTCAGAAGTCAGGGCTGATAGGCTAGCCTCCTTCAGATGCCTGAAAAGAGGTGGTTTAAGATGATTTATAGGCACCGGAGGGCAGGACAAGAAGCAACCGATGGAAACTCATCAAGGAGAGAAGCAACCTAGAACTAAGGAGAAATTTCCTGTCAGTTAGAACAATTAACCAGTGGAACAACTTGCCACAAGAAGTTGTGGGTGCTCCAACACTGGACGTTTTTAAGAAGATGTTGGATAACCTTTTGTCTGAAGTGGTGTAGGGTTTCCTGCCTAAGCAGGGGGTTGGACTAGAAGACCTCCAAGGTCCCTTCCAGCTCTGTTGTTCTATTTCAAGAGGCACCTGTATTTCTAATTGCATATCAATAGCTATTTTTTTTAAAAAAATTGATTTATATGCCGCCCTTCTCCGGAGACTCAGGGCGGCTTACAATGTGTTAAGCAATAGCCTTCGTACTTTTGTATATTTATATTTATACAAAGTCAGCTTATTGCCCCCAACAAACTGGGTCCTCAATTTACCCACCTTATAAAGGATGGAAGGCTGAGTTGACCTTGGGCCTGGCTGGGATTGAACTCAGAAGTAATTGCAGACAGCTGGATCTTAAATGCTGCCTTTGTAGGAGGCATCACTCCCCTACGCTACTCAGGCTCATTTTAATGTTTAATATAGAATGTTTAATATAGAATGGAATGGAATGGAATAGAATAGAGTAGCGTAGCGTAGCGTAGCGTAGAGTAGAGTAGAGTAGAGTAGAGTAGAGTAGAGTAGAATAGTAGAGTAGCGTAGCGTAGCGTAGCGTAGAGTAGAGTAGAGTAGAGTAGAGTAGAATAGAATAGAATAGAATAGAATAGAATAACAGAGTTGGAAGAGACCTCGGAGGTCTTCTACTCCAGCCTCCTGTTCGGGCATGAAACCCTCCAATCTCTTCTTAAAAACTTCCAGTGTGGGAGCATTGGCAACTTCTGGAGGCAAGTTATACTGTCCCTGTGCATATACCTAAACTTCTATATGGAGATTTGGGATGATAGTAGTGATGTAGAGAAGCAGCCTTCCAAAAAACCAGCAAGGGGGGAATTCAAAGCCATGACAAATGCACCCAATTAAACAAAGCACCCCTATTAAGAAACACCTGTTCCATAGAAGTACCTGTTTCGTAGGTCTTTCCTTCTCCTTCCTAGATTCTTGGCTGTGGGCAGGCAGTAAGAGAGCTAGTGCAACTCTGGTAGGAAAAGTTCAACTGATTCAATGCTTATGTACCTTCTACTCCTTAAGCAAAGAAAGGAGGATCCCTGTATTTGGCTGCATTGTTGATTTTGCTAGTGATCCCTAAACGTTTTAGAAGCACACACTTGAGGTCTCTTTTGACATCAGGTTGGCCCCTACCAACACACAAAGCAGGATGAGATGGAGCCATCTCAGCTGGTGCCATAGAAGAGCAACGTTCATGGGGTTGACAAGAGGCACCGTTCAATGATCAGGAGCTGCAGAATGAAATCAAGATGCTGGTCTATTGGTCGTCTGTTCATGAAGCAGACAAAAATCTGCGCCGGTTACTCTAAAACTAAACCCACATTAGGACGAAAGACACACTCATGTTTATGAACCGACTGACATTTTAACAGAATAAGAGAGTTGGAAGGGGCCGTGGAGGTCTTCTAGACCAACCTTCAAGCAGGAGACCCTATACCATGATGGTGGCACGTGGAGCCATATCGGTGGGCACGCGAGCTCAGCTTCGGCCTGCATGCGTGTGCCAACCAGCTGATTTTCGGGCTTTCTAGGCCCACCAGAAGTCAGGAAACATACTGTTTCCGGCCTCCGGGGAGCCTCTGGGGGGTGGGAAAGGCCATTTTTGCCCTCCCCAGGCTCCTAGAAAGGCTCTGGAGCCTAGGGAGAGCAAAAAACAGGCCTACTGTGCCATCACATGCCAACAGCAGGGGGAGCACGGGGCGCACAAAATTATGGATGTGGGCACACATGCGTGTGACCCCACCATGCTCCCCCCACTTATGGCACGCGATGACAAAAAGGTTAGGCATCACTGCCCTATACCCAGGATGGCGAATCTATGGCACGCATAGCCATATCTGTGGGCATGTGAGCTCAGCTCCGGCGCGCGCAGGCCTTCTGGGCCCACCAGAAGTAGGGAAACAGGCTGTTTCCTGCCTCTGGAGGGCCTCGGGGTGGTGGTGGTGGGTAAGGCCTGTTTTTCTCTCTCCCCAGCCTCCCCAGCTCACCCCAGCCTCCAGAGAACTTGGAAAACGGGCCGTTTTCGGCCTCCAGAGGGCCTCTGGGGAGTGGGGAAGGCAGTTTTCACCCTCCCCAGACTCCTAAAAAGGCTCTGGAGGCTGGGGAGAGCAAAAAAATGGGCCTACCATGCCATTGCATGCCAGGAGCAGGGAGAGCGTGGGAGGGTCATATGTGGGGGCAAGATGCGTAGAATTATGGGTGTGGGCACATGTGTGCATGACCCCCCCGCTCCTGGCACGTGATGGCAAAAAGGTTAGCCCTCACTGCCCTATACCGTTTCAGACAAATGGCTGTCCAATCTCTCCTTGAAATCCTCCAATAATGGAGCACCCACAACTTCTGGAGACAGGTTGTTCCATTGGTTAATTGTTCTGTCGGGAAAGTTCTCCTTAGTTTTAGGTTGCTTCTCTCTTTCATGATCTTCCACTTGTCACTTCTGGTCCTGCCTTCTGGTGGTTTGGAGAGTAGGTCAACCCTTTCTTCTCTGGGACAGCCCCTCAAACAATAGGCTGACAGAACTGGAAGGGACCTTTGAGGTCTTCTAGTCCAACTTCCTGCTTTGAGCAGGAAACCTTATACCATTTCAGACAGGTGGCTGTCCTATCTCTTCTTAAAAACCTCCAGTGATGGAATATCCATCTGGTGGTAACCTGTTCCACTGATTAATTGTTCTCACTGTCAGGCAACTTCTCCTTAGTTCCAGGTTGCTTCTCTTCTTGATGAATTTCCATCCATTGCTTCTTCTCCTGCCCTCAGGTGCTTTGGAGAATAGCTTGACTCCCTCTTCTTTGGGGCAGCCCCTCAAATATTGGAAGACTGCTATCATGTCTCCCCTAGTCCTTCTTTTCATTAAACTAGACATACCCAATTCCTGCAACTGTTCTTCCCATGTTTTAGCCTGCAGTCCCCTCATCCTCTTTGTGGCTCTTCTCTGCATTTTTTCTAAAGTCTCAACAATTTATCAGATTACTGAATAACTTCTGCCATTATAAAAAGTATCTTAGTCCATTAAAGACAGCGCCGTAGATATGGAGCAAAGCATCATTAATATCAGTGAAACCATTAATGTCTACCTTTATTTATAACTATTGATAATTCTCATTTGCTATCGTTCCTTAGTAGCACAAGCTGACATCTGGTAAAAATAGAGGTTTTGGTTTTATTTCCTGCAATCAGAATTACAGGAAATTATCACGGGGCTGTAACATATGAGAATGTGAACAGAATCTTATGTGAGAAAAGGACTCTTCCATGAAAAAAAAAATCTCATTTAGAGAAATGTAGCATTTCAGAGGGAAGGGATGGCTTTGGAATCTGTCTGGTTTTTATTCCTACGAAGTGTTTTATTAAATAAATATGACTCAGTGTTTATGTATGACAACCAATGCAAGCTGAAGTTTGATTTAGTACATGTTATTACTGCGTGAGAAAAAGGTTTGAAAGAGAGAAATAAAGGGATCACGTCAATATTTACTCTTGTTTCCCCAAAATAACACTCCTTTCAGGATGTTTAAGATTCTGTTCAAGCTCAATTGAGCACACACAATTGTGTGACCTTTTGTTAAACCCGATTTTAATATTTAAGCCATTAAATACTCTTGGGTGCCACTAAACAACCTTAGGATGTATATTTGCACTTTTTAAATATACCTTTGAGGTGATGAATTTGGCTTGGCACCATATATTTATCATCGATAAAAGAGGTTTTTGTTTTCCTTCTCCTTCATTCTGTAATCGGATAGACTTTTGCTCCATCAATTCTCAGAAATAGGAAGCACTGTAAAATAATTGGAAGGTTGCAACACTTACGACTGAAGGATTTGTTCCAAAGAAAGACTCTCCACATTAAGAGGGTGAGATGATCTCACTTTAGAAGGGAAAACCCAAGCTTGAAAAGCCTTTAAAGGTATGTGAGTGTGTATGTGTGGGTGTGTGTAGACACGGGGCAGGAAGATCAATGGACCAGAAGGTGGAACCACCATGAGGCTGACTTAAGAAAGTATCTGTGCCAACTCTGCATTTGGCAGTTGTAAAAGAATGGCACTTTTACAAAAAGAAAATTTTGGAAGTCAGCCAATCAGAATAGAGATCGAAGGGACCTTGGAGGTCTTCTAGTCCAACTCTCTGCTCAATCAGGAGACCCTCTACCATTTTAGACAAGTGGCTGTCCAATCTCTTTAAAACCTCCAGTCGTGAAGCATCTGCAACTTCTGAAGGCCCAATTCTGTTCCATTGGTTAATTGTTCTCACTGGTGGCTTCTCTCCTTGATTAGTTTCCATCCTTTGCTTCTTGTCCTGTCCTCTGATGCTTTGGAGAATAAATTGACTCCTTCTTCTTCTTTGGAGCAGCCCCTCAAATACTGGAAGACTGCTATCATGTCCCTCCCCCCCCAGTCCTTCTTTTCTCTGGATTAGCCATACACAATTCCTGCAACCGTTTTTCATATAGAGAAGATGTTTTAGCCTCCAGGCCTTTAATCATCTGAGTTGCTCTTCTTTGCACTTTTTCCAAAGTCTCAATATCAAAGTCTAAACAAGAAGATTCCAAAACTCAACCCAAAGATACGAATGAAGCCTATGAATTGTGAAGGAACATGGGAGACAAGGGCACAGGAGATCTTCGTAGATCATCCCTCATAACCAATGGGACCAATATAGAGGGAAGAGTTGAAAGTCAACTGGCCAAGAAGGCCAGTCAATAGCTTCAGAGTGTTGCCATAATCTAAAGGAGATTTTCTATCCTTGCAAAGAATATGGAGGAGAGGACAATAATAACCAAACAACGGTTAGAAGGCGCCTTGGAGATTTTCTAGTCCAATATTGTTAAGTTCGGCATGATTTCTGGCACATCCTGTGGTTGGCAATTAAATCTTGCCGAGAGTTAACTTCCTACTGCTTAAGCCATCTATGAAAGTCGTGTTATTTTTAAAAGCAATTTCTTTGCCCTCCTTCCTGCAAACCCTTTGGAGAATGTCAACATGCTCTCCAACTAGATGCTGTAGGAGAAGAGATAAGAGGAGCAGAAGAACCCATATTGGAAAGGAGATAAACGTGTCTTCCAACCCCTTCCTAGCTGCTTTGTTTTGTGACCTCCAGGGAAGGGCTTAGAATGAAGCCGTTGGCCGCAGGTTGAGTCTTTGCCCAGCCTTCTCCCATAGGTGGAATTCTTCTATATTTTTGTTCTTCTGCACATCCCTGCCTGGATCTTTTGACTTCACAGAACGGAATAACAGAGTGAGTTGGAAGGGACCTTGGAGGTCTTCTAGTCCAACCCCCTGCTTAGGCAGGAAACCCTGTAGCAGTGATGATGAAGCTTTTTAGCACCGAGTGCCAAAAAGGGAGCACGTGCGCGTCTGGGCCGCAACCCGGAAGAGGAACTGTCGAGGGCGCATGCGCGCGCCCAAAAATGAACTTCCGGTTTCAGCCAGCTCCTCTTCCGCGTTTCTGGCACACACGTGCATGCGATGATCGTCTCGTTTCCAGCACTGCCCACTAATCGTGGCGAGCGCATGCACGCCAGAAACCCGAAAGAGGTTTTCTTTTTGGCACTCGGTGCTGAAAAGGTTTACCATCACTGCTATGGGATTTCCTGCCTGCGCAGGGGGTTGGACTAGAAGACCTCCAAGGTCCCTTCCAACTCATTCTGTTATTCCGTTCTGTGAAGTCAAAAGATCCAGGCAGGGATGTGGCGTGTGCCACTTTGGGCATGCGTGCCATAGGTTTGCCATCCCCGCCCTATAGCATTTCAGAGAAATGGTTGTCTAAATTTTTCTTTAAAACCTCCAGTGTTGGAGCATTCACAACTTCTGGAAGCGAGTTGTTCCACTGATTCATTGTTCTCACTGTCAGGAAATTTCTCTCTTTTTTAAAAAAAAAATATATATTTTATTTATTTTTTCAAGCATATATAAAATAACAGGTAAAAGTATAAACATAATTTGAATACATGAAAAGAGGAAGAGCAAAAAGGAATATTAGGACAGGGACAGTAGGCACGCTGGTGCTCTTATGCACGCCCCTTACAGACCCCTTAGGAATGGGGTGAAGTCCACAGTAGACAGTCTAAGGTTAAAGTTTTGAGAGTTTGGGGATGAGACCACAGAATCAGGTAATGCATTCCAGGCATCGACCACCTCTGTTGCTGAAGTCATATTTTCTGCAACTGAGTTTGGAACGGTTTACCTTGAGTTTGTATCTATTATTTGCTCTTGTATTGTTGTAGTTGAAGCTGAAGTAGTCATTGACAGGTAGAACATTGTAGCAGAGTATTTTATGTACTATGCTTAGGTCAGACTGAAGTCGGCGTGGTTCCAGGTTGTTTCTCTCCTTGATTATTTTCCATCCTTTGCTTCTTGTCCTGCCTTCAGGTGCTTCGGAGGATAGGTTGACCCTGTCGAAGCATGAATCAGCCTCGTCCCCGCCCTCTGGGGAAATTGTAATTAATTAGAGGTGAATGGATCTTGTTTTCCATGGTGCATACTCTCAAAGAAAGAAAACCCGAAGTATATATTTTAAGAAACATTTTATTATAAAAGTAAAAACCTAGCTAACTACATCTTACGGTAGTCTTATCACACAGACGGACAAAGGGAAAAGTAAATCAAGAAGTTAGAAAAGAAAGAATGTAGACATGAAATCACATGACAGTCTTATCTCTGTGATAAGGTTCTCTGGCAAGCTACCGTAATGTTCAGAATGGAAGCTCAGCTGGCAAATACAAAGAAGGCAGTGACAGACCCCCTCTTCTTTATGGCAGCCCCTCAAATATTGGAAGACTGCTATCAATCACTCCTATTCCTACTTTTCATTAAACGAGACATATCCAGTTCCAGCAACCATTCTTTATATGTCTTAGCCTCCAGTTCTATCTGGTTTTTGAGCTGACTTCTCTCCACTGGCCAAATGAGCTTTCATTCTAGAATAATCCAATTGACAAAGAGACAAACAGACATTTGAGAAATAACAAGGCCAGTCCTCTGAATTCCTACAGAGGGAAACATGTCCTCATATTTTCGGAAGATCGCTAGGATTCAGAGAACCGGCTTTGTTATTTCTCAAATTTGGTCATAATTATGTAGGGCAACCAGATCCTTTTGTAGCGTTTTCGGAGGCAGCCTTAGCTCTTTGCTGTCCCCTAGCGCCGATTTGAATTTGGGTAACCCAGTTCTGGTAGCTGGAGAGGATATTTTCCAGTAAAATATGCCATTTGATCTTTGTAATCAAAGGAATAACGTTTGGGTCTGCATTTTAATCCAGGAAGAATAATGGATGGCATTTGGTTTGGGGAGCCAAACCGAGGGATGTGTGTCATTCAAATCTGTTTACTATTTTGTTTTCTCAGTCATAAGATGGACATGTAGCCAGAAAAATGAGGGTTTGGGTCACAGATGAATTTTGCTTACCAACAGCCACTACTAACAGCCCCTATATCTATCTATCTAACAGATAGATAGATATAGGTTCTATCTATATTAGATGGCAGCTATCGGTCTATCATCTTCCTTAATTATCATCCTTTTATTAAGTCTCTCCCCCCCTCTCTCCCCTAACCCTCATGCCTGGACTACTGTAATGCTCTCTACATGGGGCTCCCCTTGAGGAGCACCTGGAGGCTCCAACTGGTCCAGAACGCGGCTGCGCGGGTGGTGATGGGAGCGACGTGGCGTTCCCATGTGACTCCACTCCTGCGCGAGCTGCACTGGCTTCCGGTGGTCTTCCGGGTGCACTTCAAGGTTTTGGTTACTATCTTCAAAGCGCTCCATGGCTTAGGACCAGGGTATCTTCGGGACCGTCTACTGCCACCAGTAGCCTCTCACTGACCAGTCCGTTCCCACAGAGAGGGCCTCCTCAGGGTGCCATCAGCCAAACAGTGTCGACTGGCAGCCCCCAGGGGGAGAGCCTTCTCTGTGGGGGCACCGGCCATCTGGAACGAGTTCCCCCCTGAGATAAGGACGATACAGGACCTACGGACCTTCTGCCGTGCTTTAAAAACATTCCTATTTCATCAGGCTGGTCTGGCTTAAACCTCTCCTTTATAATGGGTTTTTAAATGTTTTATATGATTGGTTATATATGATTGGATTTTAAATTTTCAGCCTAATCATTTAATTTATCTTAACTATTTTGAACTTTTATATGTTCTGTATTTTATCTGGCTGTTCACCGCCCTGAGTCCCTTCGGGGAGTAGGGCGGTATATAAATTTGATAAAATAAATAAATAATAAATAAACTATCATCTGTGTCTGTCAATCTATCATCCTATCTCTCTCTCTCTCTCTTTCATCTCTCTACCATCTATTGCCTGTCTATCATCTCTATCTATCTATATTTGGCTCCTGGGACACAGCAAGTCCCACTGTGATGCTGATGAGCCCCATTGACAGGGGAGCTGATAAGAAATGGATCGCTCATTGACTGCAGAAGAGAGACAGTCTATCAGTTTGTGTGTGTCTGTCTCTCTGTCTGTGTTTCTCTCTGTTTCTGTATTTCTTTCTCTCCGTACCTCTCTGTCTTTCTTTGTCTCTGCCTGCCTGCCTGCCTGCCCAACTGTCTGTCTGTCTTTCTCTCTCTACCTACCATCCAGGGGTAGGTTCTACTTACCTTTACTACTGGTTTGCAATGGGATTGTGCACGTGTGCTAGCTTTATTCATGTGTGTGCCTTGCTTCTGCGCATGTGCAGATCGCTTCTGATGATGTCAGGATCAGTGGGTGGAGCCTCCTGCCGGTTCTATCATCTATTATCTATCTATCTATCTATCTATCTATCTATCTATCTATCTATCTATCTATCTATCCATCCATTCATCCATCCATCATCTCACTTCTGTCTCTCTGTCCTTCTCTCTTTCTTTGTATCTATCTATGTATCTATTTATCCATCTATCATCTATCTATCTATCTATCTATCTATCTATCTATCTATCTATCTATCTATCATCATCATCATCTCTTTATCATCTATCATCTGTATTTATCCATCTATCATCTATCATCTATCTATCCATTATCTATCTATCTATCTATCTATCTATCTATCTATCTATCTATCATCTATCTATCTATCTATCTATCTATCTATCTATCTATCTATATCTATCTATCATCTCACTTCCCTGTCTCTCTCTGTGTGTCTTTCTTCCTTTCTCCCTCCTTCCCTATCATCTATCTATCCATCATTTGTGTCTGTTTGTCAATCTATCTATTATCCTATCCATCCACCCATATACAGCTCTATAGCTATTTCCTCTTGTTATAAGCCCCTTATCATCTCTCTATCATTCTCTCTCTCTCTCTCTCTTATTTATTGCGACAGAAAAAAATGACCAATTAGCTCTAGCATAATGCCTGCAAATCACCTCAGCAATGTAGCACACTATTTTCCCATTACAATTCGTCATTTGATACCCCAATTCTGTCAATATTCTCAAAAGGAGGAGAGTTTGGGAGAAGCACCCAAAAGGGATTAATTGACCTAGTTAGCTAAAAGAGGTTCTATTTAACCCTAAATAGACCCAATGGTGCCCAGCCTAACTAAAGTTTGCCTGATCACCCAGTTAACTCAGTTTGACTCCAGAGCCTTCCAAGAAAAAGAACTGGAGAGAATGAATAATAATAATAATAAAAAAACCCCAAGCTTTTCCAATATGTGACATATTGAGCTGAGGACTTAAACAATGGACAATCCATTCCTCTTCTGATAAATACAGATTTATCACATCTGCCATGCAACCCCAATTTTAAGACAGTTGCTAGGAAAAAAGCAACTGTTTTAATGGTCAGATTTATGCCAGTAGGAACAAAATGAATAAACCAGTCTCCAAGTTTACAGCTAGTCAAGAATTGCTTCAGGCATTAAGCCAAATTCAGAGCTCCCTCCCTCCCTCCCTCTCTCCACTTTTTCTCTTTGTATGTTTGTGGTTTGTGTGTTTGTGTGTGTGTGTGTGTGTGTGTGTGTGTGTGTTGCTAGGTTATTAGTCAACACAACAGGCAATATCATGAAGGTTCTTGCAAGACACTGGATCTAATATTAATATCTGTCTGGTAAAGAAGAGCATTTTTTGCAAAAGCTGGGGGTAAGTCAATAATGAACGGATTGGATTTTATATTGAATCTTTCAAACCCAGCTGGGTGGAAGAAATTGACTAGATATTTGCAAGTCAATGCCTCCTTTGCTGCATCCTTCAGCCGTATGTATATTTTAGCCTCGGCTGTCAGAGGACAAAGTGTTTGAATTTCTGGAGTATTTGTTTTAGCCTCCCAGCCAGCCTGTAAAAGAGATTAAACAGTGATGGGAATTAACGCAAGGTTATCTAACTAATCAAGGAGAGAAGCAACCTAGAACTAAGGAGAAATTTTCCTGACAGTGAGAACAATTAACCAGTGGAACAACTTGCCTCATGAAGTTGTGAATTCTCCAAAAACTGGAAGTTTTTAAGAAGAGATTGGACGACCATTTGTGTGAAATGGTATAGGGTTTCCTGCCTGAGCAGGGGATTGGACTAGAAGACCTCCAAGGTCCTTCCCAACTCTGTTATTCTGTTCCCTTCCCTTCCCTTCCCTTCCCTTCCCTTCCCTTCCCTTCCCTTCCCTTCCCTTCTCTTTTGAATTTAGGTAGCCCTCTTCTCTTCTCTTCTCTTCTCTTCTCTTCTCTTCTCTTCTCTTCTCTTCTCTTCTCTTCTCTTCTCTTCTCTTCTCTTTTGAATTTAGGTAGCCCTATTCTCAGCATAACATAGTTGGAAGGGACCTTGGAGGTCTTCTAGTCCAACCCTTTGCTGAAGCATGAAACTCTATTCCACTTCAGACAAATGGTTGTCCGATCATTTCTTAAAAACCTCCACTGATGAAGCCCCCACAACCTCTGGAGGCACAATCCCAGTGGTGCTTTTTCAGACCTTAGACCAAATGTCCTATGATTTATGTTCTTTAAAAGAGTCATTCTTCTAATTGGTATTTTTCAAACCTTTCATGTGATATCTTCAATAATGGCAACAAAGACCGCAGAAAGAATATTTTTCTACCAAATCGAGTTAGGCTGCTCTTTCTTGCTTGCTTCTCTAAAATCTAAAGATAGGCATCCAAGAGCAGATCTTTAAATACATCTGCAGAGATGCAAACCATCTTAAACTGCATGAAACTAAATAATTTTCAATATGTATATTGAGAGAAGACAATTGTTTGGCTTCTGCTTGAGATGCCGACATGCACGTAATGTCCAAATTAGACATCTACTGTAGGAGAAGGAGCAAGGATTGGCCTGGAGACAATGCTTACAACCTTGGACCTTTTAGTTCAAGATCCTGTTTCCAAAAGTCCATCAGAAAGGGAATTCTTGAGATCTTAGGGTTCTAATTCAAAACTTCGAATTAAAACATATCTTGTTTACAATTAACAGAGTTTGAAGGGACCTTGGAGGTCTTCTCAAGCAACTCAAGCAGGAGACCTTATTCCATTTCAGACAAATGGTTGTCCAATCTCTTCTTAAAAACTTCCTATGATGGAGAATCCACAACCTCTGCCCTTCCACTGATTAATTGTTCTAACCTCCAGGAAATTTCACCTTTGTTTCTAGGTTGGTTCTCTCCATGATTTATTTCCATCTCTGTTCCATCCATCCTTGTTCTGTCTTCAGATGCTTTGGTGAATAGGTTGACCAAAGCATCTGAAGCAAAACAAGAAGCAACGGATGGAAACTATTAGAATTACAGTAAAGCAAAGCTGTGCACAAAGGTGGATTTATACTCCAGGAAGTACAAGTCATCTTGGACCCTACGTAAAGTTCCATATCTGCACAGAAATAGAGATTAGAAATAGAGATTAGAGACAGAGATCCAAGATATAGAGATAAAGATGGAGATGGAGATTAGAAATTAGAGATTAGAGTTTAGAGAATAGAGATGGAGAGTGGAAAGTGGAGATTAGAAATTAGAGAATGGAGATGGAGATAGATTGGAGATTGGAGATTAGAAATTAGAGATTAGAGGATGGAGATCGAGGGAGGGCGGGAGGGATAGGGATAGGGATAGGGATAGGGATGAGGGGGAGAGAGAGAGAGAGAGAGAGAGAGAGAGAGAGAGAGAGAGAGAGAGAGAGAGAGAGAGAGAGAGAGAGAGAGAGAGAGAGAGAGAGAGAGAGAGAGAGATATCAGTGTTGCACAATGCAGTAACACAGCTGATTTTTAAAAATAAAGCCAGGAGCCAAATTTACATATTTTTTGGTTTGTTTTTACCATCAACAGCTCCTTTCCTGCTTGAAATTTGGAAACAGAGGAGATGGGAGAACGTGAGAGACGAAATTCTAGCAAACACCACTATCCTAAATTGCCACGTGTACAAGTTCCTTCAAGTGAATGGGATTCGTTCTGGATGAAGGTATCGGAGTTGGTTACCTTTCAATTTATGGCAGTGGTGGAATTCAATTTTTTTTTACTACTGGTTCTGTGGGCGTGGCTTGGTGGGCATGATATGGCTTGGTGGGCATGGCAGGGGAAGGATACTGCAAAATCCCCATTCCCTCCCCACTCTTGGGGAAGGATACTGCAAAATCCCCATCCCCTCTCCACTCTGGGGCCAGCCAGAGGTGGCATTTACCGGTTCTCCGAACTACTCAAAATTTCCACTACTGGTTCTCCAGAACCTGTCAGAACCTGATGAATAGCACCCCTGATTTACGGGAACCTGAAGTCAAGTCCAGTACTCTTATGGCCCTTAGGAAGTCAATTAAAGGTTCCTTTAACCATTGAAACAAGCCCATTCCTAAAGGAAGCTCCAACCTAATTGGCGGACAATTCCTTAAATCGCCTATTTTCACAATTTGCTCAGGGCGTAGATGGGTTAGGGTGTTGTGGGAATATTGGATAGGAGTCAGGCCTGGAGCAAAACAAACTCAGTCACGTTGGGGGATTAGCTGAAAAGTGTGCATAGAAACAGAAATAATAGAAATAAGTAGAAATAGAAATGAAGGCAAATAGAAGTAATAGAAATAGAAATAAATAGAAATAGAAATAAATAGAAATAGAAATAAATAGAAATAATAGGAATAGGAATAGAAATAGAAATGAAGGCAAATAGAAATAAAGATAATCGAAATAGAAATAAATAGAAATAATAGGAATAGAAATAGAAATAGAAATAGAAATGAAATGGGAGGGAGAGAGGGAGGGAGGGAGGGAGGAAAAGGAAAGGAAAGGAAAGGAAAGGAAAGGAAAGGAAAGGAAAGGAAAGGAAAGGAAAGGAAAGGAAAAAAAAAGGAAAGGAAAGGAAAGGAAAGGAAAGGAAAGGAAAGGAAAGGAAAGGAAAGGAAAGGAAAGGAAGGAAGGAAGGGAAGGGAAGGAAGGAAGGAAAGAAAAGAAAGAAAGAAAGGAAGGAAGGAAGGAAGGAAGGAAGGAAGAAGATGGGAAGGGAAGGAAGGAAAAGAAAGGAAGGAAGGAAGGAAGGAAAGACAAAGAAAGAAAGAAAGAAAGAAAGAAAGAAAGAAAGAAAGAAAGAAAGAAAGAAAGAAAGAAAAAAGAAGATGGGAAGGGAAGGGAAGGGAAGGAAGGAAGGAAAAGAAAGGAAGGAAGGAAGGAAGGAAAGACAAAGAAAGAAAGAAAGAAAGAAAGAAGATGGGAAGGGAAGGAAGGAAAAGAAAGGAAGGAAGGAAGGAAAGACAAAGAAAGAAAGAAAGAAAGAAAAAAGAAGATGGGAGGGGCAGGGAAGGAAGGAAGGAAAAGAAAGGAAGGAAGGAGAGAAGGAAGGAAAGACAAAGAAAGAAAGAAGACGGGAAGGGAAGGAAGGAAAAGGAAGGAAGGAAAGAAGGAAGGAAAAGAAAGGAAGGAAGGAAAGACAAAGAAAGACATAGAAAGAAAGAAAGAAGATGGGAAGGGAAGGAAGGAAGGAAAAGGAAGGAAGGAAAGAAGGAAGGAAAAGAAAGGAAGGAAAGACAAAGAAAGACATAGAAAGAAAGAAAGAAGATGGGAAGGGAAGGAAGGAAGGAAAAGAAAGGAAGGAAGGAAAACCAAAGAAGGACAAAGAAAGACTAAAGAAAGAAAGAAAGAAAGAAAGAAAGAAAGAAAGAAAGAAAGAAAGAAAGAAAAGACAGACCACACTGATCATATGTGACATTTATAAGCTGCTACTTTCACTTAAAAAGCATGGGGTGTGGTTTGACTTTTATTCTCTCAACAGGCATCGGTCACTTAAAAGGAGAATATTTGTAGCTCAGGGTTGATATGAGGGCTCCTCGGTGTTCTCTGAGCTTGGTTGCTTTCTTGCCGACATTTCCTCACCCAAACCAGGTAACATCATCACTAGCACTGATGGCGTTCCCTAGCTGGGTCATGAAATGTCTGCCAGAGAAGAACCAAGCTCAGAGAGCCCCAAGAACCCCATAAGTCACTTTTTTCAACCCCACAGCACCAAATACATTTGGCTGAATTTGGCTATAAGTTCGAGGCGTGGCCTGTATTGCGCGGAGAAGGTTGATCAATTCCAGATTGTCCCGCCTGCCATTTCTCACTAGATCGGTCCTTGCCTTGGCAGGGTTTGAACGCAGGACAAAAACGCTATTTTTATAGCATCCTGAGCATCTACGACAGCCGGGGGCAGCGAGAAGCCTTGTGCCGCCGATACACGATCAGCCTTCAGCGCCAAAATGCGCTGGGTGAGTATCAGCGGAGGCCGACTCCGGCATCGGCGATTCAGAGAAATTTGAAGAGCCACAGGGTTTACAAAATCTGGGGATTACGAGGCTGATTTTATGGGCCGTGAAAGCGCATCTCTCTCACAGCCGGAGCACACGCTGGTTCAACAGGCAAGGTTCACGCAGCCTTCGGCCAGAAAGCTTTGTTCCACTCAGCAGGGCCAGGACGAACATTCATGCGTGATGCGCCTTTGTGCTCTCTGATGCTATTTATGCCACGTCAGTTTATCTTTAGTGCCTACTTACTACCATGCTCCAAACACGGCCCCAGACAGCTGAAAAATAAATGCTTTGCAGTGAATCTTTCGCTATCCAAAAAAAAGAGAAAAATCCAACTTCGGTAAAATACACGAAGTACATCTTCAGTACACAGGTCGTCCTCGATTTACGACCACAGCGGAGAACAAAATTTCCTGCCGATGCTGTACAAGGCACGAAGCATTTCTCTCTATATATGTGTAGTCCTCGCCTTTGAAGCACAATTGAGCCTCAAACTGTCTGAGACCGTTGTTAAGTGAGTTTTGCCCCATTCGACGGACTTTCTGGCTACAGACGTTTAAGCGAATTGCTGCCCTCGATAAGTTAGTAACCCAGTTGTTGTGAATCTGGCTTCCCTATTGGCTTTGGGGTCAGGGGTGGGTTCTACTTACCTTTACTACCAGTTTGCAACAGGGCCGTGCTCTTGCCCTTGCTTCACTCGCGCACTTCGGCACATGTGCAGAAGCTTCCTGATGACATCGGGATTGGTGGGCGGAGCTTCCCGCTGGTTTTACTAGCGGTTCTATAGAAGCGGTCCGAAGCGGGCACAACCCACCACTGCTTTGGGTATCAAAAGGTTGCAAAGGGGGATCAGTTGACCCCCTGGGACACTGCAACAGTCACAAGTATGAGTCAATTGCCAAGCATCCGAAAGGAAGATCTCTCTCTTTATTTAAAGCAAGAAAAGTGTGTGATTTAATCACTAAAGAAAAAGATTTCCAAAATATTTAAGTTCATTCCTAAATCTTAAATAAATATGATCCTTGACAGAAGACACCAGACGCAGTGGTGGGATTCAAACAATTGAACAAACGGTTCTCTGTCCTAATGACTGGCTGGTGTGGTCATGGTGGGCGTGGCCAGGGGTTGTGACAGACAGCACCCGGCCTCCTGCACCCCCCTGGGAGCAAAAACACACCATGGGGGGGGGGGACAAGTTGCTTCCCTGTACCCCATTTTTGGCCTATTAGGCCCCCCTGGAGACCCCTGGGAGCAAAAGTGGGCCCCGTTTTGGGCCTAGGAGGCCTCCCTGCACTTACCTGGGAACCTAAACGGGGTGGGTGGGACTCCTGGAAGGGCGGGGCAGGAAGGGGCAGGGCCAGCTAGCAATTTAACTACCGATTCACCTGAACCAGCCCGAACCGGCTGAATCCCACCATTGACTAGAAGCAAAAGGCAGTTGATTCAGCAGACTTTCTCTTTAAAGTTATATTAAAAAATGATTTTGGTATAGAGCTAATCCTATACTTACGACCACAATTGTGTTATGGAATGAAGTGACCAAGCAACATCCCTAGGTCAACCAGAGAGAGAGTTTATTTTGCGCAAAAGACTCAAGCTAGTTTCCCATCTTAGCTTTGAGTAAAGACTCCATGCTTACATGAGAATTATATACAGTTTCAAACAAAGGATTCTGTTAACACAACTTTCCATATATGGTTAACATACATTTGTTATTTTTAATTGACATCTCCTTATTACTAAAGTTTTACATTATCCTTGCCAAACAATCATAATTCTTCTGTAACTGGCTAAGGTACAAATTCTTCTTTTGATATTTGCTTCTTCTCCAGGTGCTATTCTTTGGCCTAATCACCTTTAACAATGTTTCATTTAAATGCTCCCTTTTTTTCTGACAAGTTACGGGGTCACTTAGAGTATCAAAGGAGGTTATGCTGACTTTGTATTCTCTCCAGCTGGATGTATTTCCTGCTTTCAGAATATAGTTGCTTTTAGAATATCTTTTAGAATATAGTGAATAGAAAGTTATCCAGTGGTCATCCAACAGTTCCCTCTACATTAATCGAACCCAAAATTTCTGTTGCTAAGTGAAACATTTGTTTAGTGAGTTTTGTCCTGTTTTTCGACTTTTCTTGCCACAGTTGTCAAGTGAACTACTGCAGTTCTTAAAATAATAACACGGTCATTAAAGTGAATTTGGCTTCCCCACGGACTTTGCTTGGCAGTAGGTCACAAAAGGAGATCACGTGATCCCGGGACACTGCAACCATCATAAGTATGAGTCAGTTGCCAAGCATCCGAATTTTGTTCATGTGATCATGGGGATGCTGCAACAGTCATAAGTGTGAAAAACGGTCACAAATCTCACTTTTTTCAGCGGAGTTGTAACTTTGATTGCTCACTAAGTGAACAGCCGTCAGTCAAGGACTGCCTGTATTGAAAGCAAGATAAACGTGCAATTTAATGTCTAAAGAGAAACATTTCCAAAATATTTTAACTTCATTCCTAAATCTGAAATAAATACCATTCTTGACAGGACAAGGCAGAAATAAAAAGCAATTGATTCAGTAGAGTTTTCTCTTCAAAGTTATATTAGAAAAGATGTATTGGAATTGATGTTCTGGGAGGATTTTGACTTAGAATCAGAATCCACAGATGGATAATTCCTGTCTTTGGGGTGAGCCAAACGTCTGAACCTGCAAGCAAAATGGGCCAGAATTTAAATGAGAACCTGCTTTCCTGCCTGAGAATTTATCTCTTTATATACTGCAATTTGTTAAAATTTCTCTCTCTTTGTTTTTCTTCCAGTCACACCGATTTTCACCATTTTGGCTTGCTGTCTTTTCTAAAATGTAATTTTTTAAAAAATGCTCAACGCAGACCCCTAAAATCATTCCCAGCCCGAGTTTGGCTCAACATTGTTCCTGACAGACAGGTGGCCTTTTTTCAGACAAGGGTCTGAGCTGTACTAAAATGTTGTGACTGTGAAGCGGCTACACTGCATGGCTTATGGCAGAAATGTCCATGAAGACTTCTCCTTCTCCTTCTCCTTCTCCTTCTCCTTCTCCTTCTCCTTCTCCTTCTCCTTCTCCTTCTCCTTCTCCTTCTCCTCCTTCTCCTCCTTCTCCTTCTCCTTCTTCTTCTCCTCCTCCTTCTCCTTCTCTTTCTCCTTCTCCTCCTTCTCCTTCTCCTTCTCCTTCTCCTTCTTCTTCTTCTTCCTTCTCCTCCTCCTCCTTCCATCTTTATCCTTCTCCCTCTCTCCCTCCCTCCCTCCTTCCCTCCCTCCTCCTCCTCCTCCTCCTCCAACTGGACTTTCTTTGTTTTTGCTTGAAAACATTTTACTTCTCAAGAGGGGTGAAATGCTCCTGGTTCGGACTGGACCGTTGAAGTCTCCCTTAGCCATACCTGAACAAACCTGGGTGCTTACATCCATAAATTCTATTTCTGAATTAGAGTTCTTGGCTCGGTTGCAAAACTCTGGAAAAACTTAGTCTTCGTTTACTAGTTCTATGAGTAATGAAACATGTGGACAAAACAGAAACAATTACCATAGGGGTAAAACTGGAGACCGTTTTTTCCCCCCTTTTCTGGGAAACGATCCTACGTTTACGGTTTGGTGAACTTTGATGGATGAAATTACAGGCAAACTTCAATTGGGGCTTTCTGACAAATGTAGAATATTGGATCACTGTCTGCTCTAAACCCGCCTGACTTCACCCTGGCTTTAAGACACGGCTCGGTTCCCCCCCACCTCCCCGTCATTTTGCAAAGCAGAAAGTTGTTATTCTAAACAACATTTGGTTATATCCGAGGGCAGGGGGCTTTTTGTGTGCGTGTGTCTGTGTGTAAATTATACAGAAAGAGGCCAATCTAAAAGGAATCAGAGAGAGAGATACAGACAGAGAGAGAAAGAGAGAGAGATACAGAGAGAGAGAAAGATGGTATTCAGCCAATTCGGACTGATTTGCCTAAACTAGTAGCGGAAATCGCGGATGGGCCGGCCCACCTGCCCCAGCTCTATGCCATCCTCTAGCTCTATGCTGTCCTATTTAGGCCAGGCGCACGCACCAGCAAAGTACATGCAAGAAAGGCCAGGTGCATGTGTGGATGGGCACACATTTGCGAACCGGTAGGGAAAGTAAGTGAATACCATCCCTGGAGAGGATGATAGAGAGATGATAAAATGATTATAGCTAGATAGCTAGATATCTATATCTATCAGAGAGACAGAGACAGAGACAGAGAGAGAGACACACACACAGAGAGACAGACAGACAGAGAGAGACAGACAGAGCAGAGAGAGGCAGACGGAGAGAGAGAGAGACAGAGAGGGGAGAGAGACAGAGAGAGACAGAGAGAGAAAAAGACAGAGAGAGACAGACGGAGAGAGAGAGAGAGAGAAAGAGACAGACAGAGAGAGACAGACAGAGAGAGAGACAGACGGAGAGAGAGAGAGACAGAGAGAGAGAGAGAGAGGGAGAGAGACAGACAGAGAGAGACAGAAAGAAAGACAGAGAGAGGCAGATGGAGAGAGAGAGAGACAGAGAGGGGAGAGAGAGAGAGAGAGAGAGAGAGAGAGAGAGAGAGAGAGAGAGAGAGAGAGAAAGACAGACAGAGAGACAGACGGAGAGAGAGAGAGAGAGAAAGAGACAGACAGAGAGAGACAGATGGAGAGAGAGACAGAGAGAGAGAGACAGAGAGAGAGGGGGGGAGAGAGACAGACAGACAGAGAGAGACGGAGAGAAAGAGAGACACACAGAGAGACAGAGATGGAGACAGAGAGAGAGACACAGAGAGAGAGAGTGGGAGAGAGAGAGACATTTGTCTCATAATTAAGGCAAGGACAAAGTAGGTTTCTCTCATCTTTCGCTCCTACAATTATTGAAAACCGTGTCACATCACCGCAGGGATGACAGCTGCTGGCAGACCATTCTGGAGCTCTTCTTGCAATTAAGGTGGTTATTTTCCAACTTTGCAGTCTAGGCATGGCAGGGAACCTTCTTCACTCCATCAACTTTTATGGCCTGGCCAACTCACGCTGTCTACTGTTGATGGTTCTCCACCCGTGGTTCAGTAATCCTGGACATTTTTAGTTTTTCTGGGGGATGGACAAAGTAGCAACTAGGTATCAACCTAAGAGTTTGGTTTTCCACCCTGCATCCCTCTCTCTCTCTCCCCTCCAAAGCTGAGGTTGTTATGGGTTTTTGATCCACCTGACAGTTCCTGACCTCCTTTTCGAACCCGTTTCCAGGGCTCATCACAAAGCAGCAAGTGGGATATTATGCTTCCTTCATCAAAGATTCGAAATCCAGCCAAAGGTTGAAGCGAGGGAGAACGTCTCCCTCGAAGGCAGGTGGCAGGAGAGCACAGCTGCATTCCTGTAATCAAATATGAATCAAAGGAGCCGCGGAGAACTCTCTCGCCCAGCGAGCAAGGATGAATCACGGTTTGGCGTTTTGGAAAAATGGGACGCTTTACCTTCTGTCGCTCCGAATTTTGCAAAACAGCAACAGGCACATCGGGAAGAAGAGATTTAACTTGTTCAGAGAGAGATGCCATCTTAACTCACGGGTAAAACAGGAGGGTCCTTGTGGACGCTTCCCTACTGCATCCCCTAAACCTTGCATTAAAACACCTTGTGGAAATATTTATAAATATTTGTGGCTTCCTTGTTTGAGCTCTGCGGTGTGCGACAAGATGTAAACTTGGGAGGAGATGGGAGCTGAGATTTATTGAGCGTTGGTCAGGAGGACTTGACATCTGGTGTGCACCCAAAGAGATTCATCCGTGGAATTAGTAATGACCATGTGGGACATCTTGCAAGTCTAGCGTAGCCTCTGAATGCATAATCTGCATTTCGCCATTCATCTAAAGAACACATCGGTTTTTAAACCCACATGGGTGCTTTGCACAGATACCGTGTTTTCCTGAAAATGACACCCTGTCTTATATTTTTGTGAACCCCGAAATAAACGTTTGGTCTTATTTTCAGGGAGGTCTTATTATTTTGGGGTGCATGGAGCAAGACGTGGCTCCTCTTGCCATTTTACCTAATTTCCAGCTCTGTCTCCCTAACCCTAACCAGGGGAAATGGCAGGGACCGGCTGCTCATGCATTTAAATATTTTTGGGGAGGGCTTATTTTCACGGGGGGGGGGGCTTATTTTAACACACATGCTCCAAAGCCCGATTGGGCTTATTATCGGGGGATGTCTTATTTTGGGGGAAACAGGGTAGTAGCTTAATTTTATGGAGATCTGGGGATACAGGTTAGTCTCAAATGATGACCACGAATGAGTCCAAGATTTCTGTTGCTAAGCGAGACCGTTGTTAAGTGGGATTTGCCCCATTTTACGACCTTTCTTGCCACTGTCGTTAAGTGAATCTTCTGTCATTGTTAAATTAGAAACAGTGTTGTTAAGTGAATCTGGCTTCCCCGTTGGCTTTGCTTGTCGGAAGGTTGCAAATGAGGATCATATGACCCTGGGACACTGCAACCATCATAAGTACATGCCAGTTGCCAAGCGTCTGATCGCGTGACCCTGGGGATGCTGCAATGGTTGTAAGTGTGGAAAATGGTGATAAACGGGTGAAAGGCTCCCGGTTCAGACCGGATCGCCCGATCCGGTAGCGATGGCGGCGGGTGGTTCGGAGAACCGGTAGCAAAAAGCCCTGCGCCCCCACCCCTCACCATGCCCAGCTGAGCTGCACGATCATCAGAGGCTTTTTTTTTTTACTTTTAAAAGCATTTCTTCTACAACCTCTTCCGACGAAAAAATGCTTTTAAAAGTTAAAAAATAAAGCCTCTGATGATCGCGCAGCTCAGCTGGGATCCTCAGAGCCTTTTCAAAGCATTTTTTTCTGCAACCCCTTGGGCAAAGAGGTGGCAAAAAAATGCTTGGAAAAGTCTCTGACGATCCCAGCTGAGTTGCCTGATCGTCAGAGAGGCTTTTAAAAGCATTTTTTCTACAACCTCTTCCAACGAAAAAATGCTTTTAAAAGTTAAAAAATAAAGCCTCTGATGATCGCACGGCTCAGCTGGGATCCTCAGAGGCTTTTCAAAGCATTTTTTTCTGCAACCTCTTGGGCGAAGAGGTGGTAAAAAAAAATGCTTGGAAAAGTCTCTGACGATCCCAGCTGAGTTGCCTGATCGGCAAAGAGGCTTTTCAAAGCATTAGCAAAAATACTTTGAAAAGTTTTTTTTAAAAAAAGTTGGCACGCCCACCCAGTCACATTACCACCTCCCACCACCAAGCCACGCCCACAGAACCGGTAGTAACACATTTTACATTTCACCCCTGGTGATAAGTCCCTTTTTTCAGTGCCATCGTAACTTTGAATGGTCACTAAATGAACTGTGGTACATCAAAGGGCTTCCTGTATAAAGGCACATCCACCAAATGTGTTCTGGATATATAGATATGTTCTAATGGAATTAGAATTCGAATCAGAATCGAGCTGGAAGGGACCTTTGAGGTCTTCTAGTCCAACCCCCAGTTCAAGCAGGAGATCCTCTACCATTTCAGACAAGGGACTGTCCAGTCTCTTCTTGAAAACTTCCAATGATGGAGTACCCACAACTTCTGAAGGGAAATTGTTTCACTGGTTAATTGTCCTCACTGTAAGGAAGTTTCTGCTTAATTCCAGTTGCTTGCCTCCTTGATGAGTTTCCATCCATTGCTTCTTGTCCTGCCCTCAGGAGCTTTGGAGAATAGCTTGACTCCCTCTTCTTTGGGGCAGCCCCTCAAATACTGCAATATAGCTATCATGTCCCCCCTAGTCCTTCTTTTCTCTAGACTGGCCAAACCCAAATCCTGCAACAGTTCTTCCTATGTTTTAGTCTGAAGAACGGCAAAAAACAGGCAGAAGTATGTGGAACTGGATCCCAACATCATAGCTTGAAACTTTTAAGTAGAGTACGTTGCTTTATTATTGGGTATAAGCTTCCATTTCTTCAAGCAGCTCGATCAAGGTAGTAGAAGCCACGTTTTTGTGCCCGATGGTGCAGTTTACATGAGAACTGGTTTGGAGAGAAGAAAGCATTAGCCTGCATAGTTACAGGGGTGATAGTCTTACACACAAACTCAACCATGACAGTTTTGTAGACAGATGTTGTTTGTATTTCTCTGTGGTATTAAAATCGCCATGACACCTTGGTAAAATGTTCAAGCTGTTCTGGGAAAGGCAATCAAAGCTTCAAATGTGCTTTGGTAGAAAAACTGGGCGTGAATTCAATAATGAATCCCATAATTTATAATTCAATAATCAAATTATTGAAAAAGAGAGCCTAGTGGCGCAGCAGCTTAAGCAGCAGCTTAAGTGGTGTTAAAGTGACACCAGCTGCCTGCAATTACTGCGAGTTCGAATCTCACCAGGTTCAAGGTTGACTCAGCCTTCCATCTTTCCGAGGTAGGTAAAATGAGGACCCGGATTGTGGGGGCAATAAGCTGACTTTGTATAAAAAAAAAAACACTGCTTAGGGGGGGCGAAAGCCCTACTTAGCAGGTATATACAAAAGTATGAAGGCTATTGCTTAAAGCATTGGAAGCCGCCCTGAGTCTCCGGAGAAGGGCGGCATATAAATTAAATTTTAAAAAAAATATTGAACAAATTCAAGAATTTGATAAACTCAAGGGGTTTAAGGGAATGAAAGAAACCTGCAGGGCAATTTTGTAGGAACGTATCTTGTATTCCTTACACCTGAATGTCCCCATGGAGCAGTAGGTGATATGTCTACAGCATCTCTAGGTAGAACAAGAAGCAATGGCTGGAAACTAATCAAGGAGATGAGATTATTATTATTATTATTATTATTATTATTATTATTATTATTATTATTATTATTATTATTTTATTAATTTATTTAATTTCTATACTGCCCTTCTCCTGAAGGACTCAGGGCGGTGCACAGCCAGCAATGAAACAAACCCAATACAAAATTTAAAAGCAAATTTAAAAACATATTAAACAATTTGGCCCTAATTGTTAAGAGCCTGGATAGCTCAACAGATTAAATAGCCTGTTATTAACATTCAGCTGTCTGCAATTATTGCAAGTTCGAAACTCCCCAGGCTCAAGGTTGACTCAGCCTTCCATCCTTTCTAAGGTAGGTAAATTGAGAACCCAGTTTGTGGGGGCAATAAGCTGACTTTGTATAAAATATACAAAAGGATGAAGGCTATTGCTTAACGCATTGTAAGCCGCCCTGAGTCTCTGGAGAAGGGCGGCATATAAATCAAATTAAAAAAAGAAAAGTAAATCCCAATTAAAATTCATGTTTAGGTCTGCCCAGCTTTTTGGAACAATAGCGTCTTTCGCATGGCGAAAGGTGCGTAGGTCAGGGATCATCTGTATCTCCGGGGGCAATTTGTTCCAGAGGGCAGGTGCCCCCACAGAGAAGGCTCTCCCCCTGGGGGCTGCCAGTTGACACTGTTTGATCAACAGCACCCTGAGGAGTCCCTCTCTGTGGGAGCATATTGGCAGGTGGGAGGCTATCGGCAGCAGAAGGTGGTCTCATAAGTACCTGGGTCCTAAGCCATGGAGCGCTTTGAAGATGGTCACCACCACCTTAAATCGCACCCAGAAGACCACTGGAAGCCAGTGCAGCTAGCACAGGAAGGGTCTTGCATGGGTACGCCGAGTAGTTCCCATAACCACCCACGTGGCCACATTCTGGATCAGTAGGAGCCTCCGAGTGCTCTTCAAGGGGAGCCCCATGTAGAGAGCATTACAGTAATCCAGACGGGAAGTGACGAGGGCATGAGTGACCGTGCGCTACCGTGAGATAACCAATTTAAAACTAAGGACAAATTTCCTGACAGCTAGAACAATTAATCCAGAAGTTGTGGGTGCTCCATTACTCGCGGTTTTCAAAAAGAGACTGGACAGCCATTTGTCCATAACAGAATAGGGTCTCCTGCTTGAGAAGTCCCTTCCTTCCAATTCTGTTATTCTGCTATTCATGAGAGAGAGATCCAACCTAGAACTAAGGAGAAATTTCCTGATTAATTGTGAGAGCAATTAATTGTGAGAACAATTAATCAGTGGAATGGCTTGCCTCCAGAAGTTGTGGGGGTTTTTAAGAAAAAATTAGACAGTCATTTGTCTGAAATGCATAGAGTCTCCTGCCTGAACAGGGAGTTAGACAAGAAGACCTCCAAGGTCCCTTCTAACTCTGTTATTCTGTTACACCACCTCCCCGTGTATCTACACCACTATCCCAATCTGACGAACCAGCTCAGTGGTGGACTTCATTGTGTCCTCAGCATTTTTGTTCAACTTTTTTCTAGAACCGTGTTTCTCAACCTTGGCAACTTTAAGATGTGTGGAGTTTAGCTCCCAGAAAGAAAGGCGAGAGGTTCCCCTGGCTGGAGAATTCTGGGAATCACAGTCTACAAAAGTTCTTGAAGTTGAGAAACGCTGTTCTTGAAAGACCTCCATCCTCAAAGTTCCTTCTCTTCTCCTCAAGGAACTTCTTCCTTTCTCCTTTGTCTAGACCAGGACCCCTCTGCTGCGGCTCTCTGTCACTCAAAATATGCATCACAACTGCCAATGTGCGACACCCGCCGGCACGCGATTTGTTGAGCTTTTCAACCCCCAGTAGGCCAACCATGGATAAATCCAAGAAAAGAAAAGTTTCAGAAGAAAACACTTAATTAACTACATATGCTAATTTTGTGGCCGCTCAAGAAATAGTCAGGCAAGGGAAGGGTTTTGTGGCTCCTGGTGTTTTCTTTTCTGTGGGAAACGGGTCCAAATGGCTCTTTTGAGTGTTGAAGGTTGCAGACCCCTGGCTTAGACAGCTGAGTGCTGATCTTCATAGCTTGAATGTGATCTTCCCGGGGAAGCACCAAGTCTACTGTGGGAGACATTTCCTCTGCATTAAATCACCAAAAGCTTGGTGGAGCCTCGTCTTCTCGGTGACCTTTGACGAGTCTCTGAGTCAATATTTTGGTGGGAAGCTGAGAACAAGGGCACCGTGTTGAACCAGTCAAGGCTGTTGCAAATCCAGCAGAAAGAAAATGGCTCATTTGCTTGTTTCTCTCAAGGGTTGGCTTTTTTTTATTTCCTTAGAAGAGACCAGACCTTCAGGCTGCAAAATCACTTTAATCACAACTTCAGCAGCTATTCGGTGGCTGCCTCCTTATTGGGAGTAGAAGGTTCCCATACATTGTAGATGGCTATCTAACTGACTGTTCCTGGATTACTCGTGTTTGAGGCGGCTTGTGGTTTGCAACTGCCTTATTTGGGGTTTGTAATCAAAAGAGAGTGGATTAGAGGCATGGTGGGTTTCCAAGGATTTGTGGCAATTCCTCACCCTCAGAATCAGAATTGAGCTGGAAGGCACCTTAGAGGACTTCTAGTCCAGCTTCTACTCAAGCAGGAGACCCCATACCATTCCAGATAAATGGTTTTCCAGTCTCTGGACAGAATGCTGCCCTTCTTAAAAACCTCTGGTGATGAGGCACCCACAACATCTGAAGGCAACTTCTGTTCCACTGGTTAATTGTCCTCACTGTTTCTCCTTAGTTCTTGGTTGCTTCTCTCCTTGATGAGTTTCCATCTGTTGCTTCTTGTCTTGCCTTCAGGTGCTTTGGATAATAAATTGACCCGTTCTTCTTTGGGGCAGCCCCTCAAATATTGAAATACCGCTATCATGTCCCCTTAGTCCTTTTCTTCTTCTTCTCTAGATTAGCAAAATCTTTACTTTAAACAAGATAGAAGTAACCACTTTGGTTGAGTTTCTTCACCTCCTCCTTTGCGTTCCACTAACTCCGTCGTCACTACTACCTCGGTCTAAGTAATATTCGCAAACTGCTATAGCCATTCCAACACAACTGAAGATCAAAATTCAGAGGCTTGGCAACTGGCATGTACTTATGATGGGGTCCCGGGGTCCCGGGGTCACATGACCAGATTCACTGAACAACCCTGATACTACTTAACAACTGCAGTGAATTCACTTAACCACTGTGGGAAGGAAGCTTATAAAATGGGCTTTTTGGGTGCGTAGAACTCACTTAATCACTGTCTCGCTTAGCAACAGAAATGGGGTGCTCCATTGTGGTCGTAAGCCGAGGACTTGTCTGGATTTGTCCTTGACAGCAAGAGGGGAGGGGGCATTTTACAAATTCACCATTGTGTACCTGGACTTTAATCATATCTCACTGGATCCTGGCCCGTCTTGTTAGCAAAAGCGGCTGATGGAAATCCCAACAGCAAAATCAATACGGCTTTGCATGTCCCGTAATAGTGCTCTAAATTAAATTGTCAGAAAGGAAATAGAAAAATGAGCCATGTTCAGGTTGATGTTTGACAAGCCGGGTTATAAATAAGCCGCGTTAAACAGCGCAGGGCTTGGAAAAGCAAGTTTGGTTGCTTTTATTCAACGGGGGTCCATAGCCACCCATCCAGGGGGTTTAATCTTTGGGATTTCGGAGTAATTCTTTCTGTCGTGTTTGTGGCGAACAGTCCATGGCTGCAAATAAGGACTGTCGGAAAACAAATTTCAAGGGATAACCTCACGGTTTCGGGAGGGCATCCTTGGATGTTGGGAAAATACGTTTGGCAGGAACACTGATCGGTGTCAGGTTTAATGCTTCCTCTGAGCCAAAAGGCATGACAACACCGGAGGCAAAACACTAATTGTTTGGAAAACAGCACCCGCAATGCAAAATTCAGGTGGCCTTCATCTTAAGACAGGGGTCAGCAATCTGTGGCTCTGGGGCCACATGCAGCTCTTTGGGCCCTCTGCTGTGGCTCCCTGTCGGGTGATCCCACCACTGGCTGGCCCCAGTCCTTGCCCTCCCCTCCCAGTCACTCCTCGCCTGGCCTGAGAAGGTAAGGGTGACGGCAGGGGATGGAGAAGCAGCCAGGGCAGAGACAGAGAGATACAGAGAGAGAGGGAGAGAGAGATACAGAGAGTGGGAAAGAGAGAGATACAGAGAGAGAGAGAGATACAGAGAGAGAGAGAGAGAGAGAGAGAGAGAGAGAGAGAGAGAGAGAGAGAGAGAGACATAGAGAGATACAGAGAGAGAGGGAGAGAGAGATACAGAGAGAGAGGGAGAGAGAGATACAGAGAGTGGGAAAGAGAGAGATACAGAGAGAGAGAAAGAGAGAGAGAGAGACATAGAGAGATACAGAGAGAGAGGAAAAGAGAGAAATACAGAGAGAGAGGGAGAGAGAGATACAGAGAGAGAGGGAAAGAGATACAGAGAGAGAGGGAGAGAGAGATACAGAGAGAAAGGGAGAGAGAGAGATACAGAGAGAGAGGGAAAGAGAAGCAGAGAGAGAGGGAGAGAGAGATACAGAGAGAGAGGGAAAGAGATACAGAGAGAGAGGGAGAGAGAGATACAGAGAGAGAGGGAGAGAGAGAGATACAGAGAGAGAGGGAAAGAGATACAGAGAGAGAGGGAGAGAGAGATACAGAGAGAGAGGGAGAGAGAGAGATACAGAGAGAGAGGGAAAGAGAAGCAGAGAGAGAGGGAGAGAGAGATACAGAGAGAGAGGGAAAGAGATACAGAGAGAGAGGGAGAGAGAGATACAGAGAGAGAGGGAAAGAGAAGCAGAGAGAGAGACATAGAGAGATACAGAGAGAGAGGAAAAGAGAGAAATACAGAGAGAGAGGGAGAGAGAGAGATACAGAGAGAGAGGGAAAGAGAGATACAGAGAGAGAGAGAGAGAGAGAGAGGGAAAGAGAGAGATACACAGAGAGAGAGAGATACAGAGAGGGAGAGATACAGAGAGAGAGGGAAAGAGAGAGATACAGAGAGAGAAGGAGGGAGGGGAGAGAGAGAGATATGTCACAAGAGTTTTGTGGTTCCCGGTGTTTTTTAACAACTGGTTCTCTGCCCTAATGACTGGCTGGGTAGGCGTGGCTGGGGGGGGGGGGTCATGTGACTGGTGGAAGTGAGTGACATCGAGTTGGCCATGCCCACCCAGGTTTTGTGGCTCCTGGTGTTTTCTTTTCTGTGGGAAACGGGTCCAAATGGCTCTTTGAGTGCTTAAGGTTGCAGACCCCTGTCTTAGGAGCACAATGGAGGCAAGAGAAATCATACAACAAGGCAGAGCTTGTTAGATCGGCGCAGGAAAGAAGAAGTGACCAGCAGGGTTCAAGTAACAAGTTTTAATAACAAGAACTGAACGGCTTGTGCGCTGCCGGAGCTCTCCTTATATACACTCCGGCAGACGCACCGCCCACTGACAGGGATTCAAAACTCCCGCCGAAAGGATCTGCAGCCAATCCCAGGCGGATGTCCTTATAAGGACATAACACTCCTCCCCCCTAGTTCTTAGTCAGTCGATCAGGGAAATAGTCACTAAGATAAACAGGACGTCTACGTGCCCGCGTAGACCTGCGCAGTTCAGAGTCAAGATGGACACTCTCCCGGACGGAGGGTGTCTGCTCTGCTCGGGGCTTCTTCCCCGGTGCCGGGCTGGATCTGGCCGTCGAGGACGCGGGCACTGTGTCCGAACCTCCGGCCGGGTCACGGACCTCCGCCTGCGGGCGATGCTGGTCTGCCTCGTTCCTGCACGGATCGTGGAGCCGCCGGTGTGGATCCCTGTTCTTGGCCGGTCCGGAACTCCTGAGCCACGGTAGGTCCCTGGGTCTCCCTCGGGTCCCCTTTGGGCTGGGGTCGCGCCGGTCTGGGTCAGGGTGCGAGTCCGGCGGTGGTGGTTGGGTTAAGCCCCCGGGGTCTCCGGTCGAGTCCGGCTTACTCCCGGGGCGGCAGGTGGACGGACATGGTGACTGGTCGGCTCTGTCGGGGTGGCGTAGGCCTACCTTGCAGGGGTGGTGTAGGCCCTCTCTGCGCGGTTGGTCTGGCGGTGGTGTCGAATGTTCCCTCTGGCCGCTGGGCTGCTCGACCTGGTCGGGTTGGTGCTGGCCTACCCTGCCGGGGTGGTGGAGGCCTTCCTTGCAGGGTTGGTTTTCTGCGCGGTTGGCAGGTTGTTGTAGGGTCTCCTGGACTGATGGCTGGAGGTCCCCAACTCTGGGCTGCCGGTTGCCTACTTCGCAGGGTTGACATTGGCTTCCCCTGCTGGGTTGTCCCCGGTCTACTTGCCTTGCCGGATCTGGTATTAGGCTAGGTGCCGGGGTGCTTGTTCGTCCCTCGGGTCGCCGGTCTCCCTCGTCTGGGTGGTTTAGGCTTACTTCGGCGGGGTGGTTTAGGCCTACCTCGTCGGGGTGGTTTAGGCCTACTGTACCGGGGTGGTTTAGGCCTACCTCGTCGGGGTGGTTTAGGCCTACTGCGCCGGGGTGGTTTAGGCCTACTGTGCCGGGGTGGTTTAGGCCTACCTCGTCGGGGTGGTTTAGGCCTACTGCGCCGGGGTGGTTTAGGCCTACCTCGTCGGGGTGGTTTTCGCTCACTTCCCTCCACCTTTTGCGGAGCTGGTCGAGATGACGTCTCACGATCTGTCCATCGTCCAGCTCAACGCGGTAGGATTTGGGACCGGTTGTGCTGTGTACTGTAGCTTTAAGCCATTTCGGCGAGCCGTGGAAATTCAGAGCGAAAATGGCATCACCGACGGAAAACTGGCGAAGTTGGCGACTGGCGGATGCGGGCACCTCAGAGGAGTATTGCGGGTGCAGTCTGTCCAGGGGAGACCGGAGTCTCCTGCCCATTAAAAGCTCGGCGGGGCATTTTCGGGTGGCAGAGTGAGGCGTGATATGCTGGGTGAGCAAAAAAGTGTCAATGCGCTCCTGCCAGTCACCCGGGCCCATTTTGGCGAGCGACTCCTTCGTGAGCCGCACCATCCGTTCAGCCTGCCCATTTCCGGCCGGTCTGTAAGGGGCAGAAAGGGCATGGCGAATGCCCAAGCCAGCCAGGAAAGCTTCCATGGGCACGGACGTAAGTTGGGGCCCGTTGTCTGAGACCAAAACGTCAGGGAGTCCATGGGTCGCGAAAAGGCGCCGGAGGGCACGGATGGTAGCTTCCGTTGTGGTGGATGCCATGGGAACGACTTCCAACCACTTGGAGTAGGCATCAACCACGATGAGGAGGTGGTGCCCATGAATGGGGCCCGCAAAGTCTATGTGAATGCGCGACCAGGGGGAGCTCGGAGTCTCCCAGGGCATCGGGTCAGATTGAGGCGGGGCGGCTCTGACTTCTTGGCACGGGCTACACCTGGCGACCCAATGTTCAATGTCTTTGTCCAGTGTCGGCCACCAGACGTAGCTCCGTGCCAGGGCTTTCATCCGGACAATGCCCGGGTGTCCTTTGTGCAGCGCCGTAAGAGTCCTTCGTTGAAGAGTGCTGGGAATCAGCACCCTATCTCCCCATAGTAAACAGCCGCGCATGGTGGACAGCTCCCCTTGCTTGCGGCTGAACGGGCTGAAGTCGTCGCTGTCAATTCGAGTCGGCCAGCCTCTCAGGACCCAGGAGTGGACTTGGCGGAGGATGGGGTCAGCTCGCGTGTGCGTCGCTACGTCGGCAGATGTCACGGGACAGTTGCTGTCGTTGTCAATATGCAGCAGCTCGAGCGTGGGGGCCGGGTCTTCCACAGATTCGGCGGATGGGCACCTGCTCAACGCGTCGGCGTTTGCGATGGCTTTACCAGGCTGGTGGACGAGGCTGTAGGAGTAGCCGGCGAGGAATATGGACCAGCGCGTCATTCGGGGGGACATGAATGCTGGGGTCTGCTTGTCCCCTGCTAGTAGGCCGAGGAGAGGCTTGTGATCGGTGACAATGGTGAATTGCCGTCCATACAGGTATTCGTGGAAGCGCTTCACCCCTGCAACAATAGCCAACGCCTCTTTGTCCAGTTGGCTGTAGTTGCGCTCAGCACTAGACATAGTCTTTGAGAAAAATGCGATGGGGGCTTCACGACCGGTAGGCAGTTCGTGGCTGAGCACAGCGCCAACTCCGTACGGGGAAGCGTCACAGGTCAGTCTGAGGGGCAGTGTCTCATTGTATTGAATGAGCACACTGTCAGAGGTCAGGAGTTGCTTAACGGCTCTGAATGCAGACTCTTCCTCACGTCCCCACCTCCAGGAAACCGCCTTCGCCAGCAAGCGATGGAGCGGCTCAGCAACAGTGGCTTTCTGCTGGAGGAAAATAGCGTAGAAGTTAAGCAATCCAAGGAAAGCCTGAAGCTCCGCTTTGTTTTTGGGGCTGGGAGCTTCATGGATAGCTTTAACTTTTGATTTGGTGGGGTGGATGCCAGAACTATCTATCAGATAGCCCAGGAACTCGACTTCCTGTACCCCAATGATGCACTTGTCCCTCCGGACTCTCAAGCCCTTCTCCCTGAAACGCTGGAGAACTAGCCTCAGCCGGTCCAGGAGTTGAGCCTTTGAGTCCCCAGAGATCAGTACATCATCGAAATAAGGCACCACCCCTGGAACGCCTTGGAGAAGGCGTTCCATCATGGATTGGAAAATGCCAGGGGCTGCACTGACTCCAAACTGGAGACGGTTGCACTTAAACGCGCCTCTATGGGTGACAATAGTCTGTGCCTCCGCCGTTTCCTGATCTACTGGCAGTTGCTGGTAAGCCTGGGCCAGGTCCAGTTTTGCAAAAATTTTGCCCTTGCCGAGTGAGTGCAGCAAATGTTGCACTACTGGCACGGGGTATGCGCTCTGCGGCAACGCCTTATTGATGGTCACTTTGTAGTCGGCGCAGATGCGCACAGATCCATCCTGCTTCATGGGAGTCACAATGGGAGTTTCCCATGAAGCATGATCGATGGGTTCCAGAATACCTTGGGCAATCAGCTTATCTAGCTGAGCGTCTACTTTAGCCCGCAAGGCAAATGGAACCCGGCGGGGCTTGAGCCGAATTGGGGTTACCCCCTTGTCCAGATTAAAGGAGATGGGTTTCCCTAAAAACGTCCCTAACTTACCATCGAAGACTTCTTGGAACTCTCCGATGAGTGAGTCGAGTTCGCCTGAGCTAATCTGGTGGATGCCTCCAATAGAAAGCCCCAGCGGCTGGAACCACTCCACGCCCAGCAGGGTCGGGCGGCTATGCTCCACGACGGTTATGGGAAGCTGGCCCTGGAACTGCTTGAAGGCGATCCGGAGGTTGGTCCGCCCGATGACGCCGATGGGGTTGCCGCCGAAATCCACCAGCTTGGAGTGCAGAGGTTCAAGTTGGCGCTTGGAGAGATTCGGCTTGAGCCTCTTGACCTGGTGCCAGTCGATGATCGAATAGACGGAGCCTGAGTCGACTTCCATCGTGCACGGCAAGCCTTCTGCCAACAGTGTCACGTGGAATTTTGTGGCACTGTTGGTGCTGGTGAGGGCGATCGTTGTCTGGTTCACAGCGCCGCCATGAGAACTGGTGCGGTCGTCGCGCTTTTGCTGGGTTGAGGACCGTTTGGACGACCTCTGGGAGTCGCGACGATTTTCTGGATTCTGGGGCTTGATCGACTCCGGAACAGGATCAGAGGCTCTGCATGCCTCTGCGATGTGCCCCCTCTTAAGGCAGCGTCTGCAGGTGGCATCCCGCCAGCGACAGGATTGGCGGGGGTGGTGTCCCTTGCAACTGCCGCACTGAGCGGCGCGGCGGCCATCGTTTTGAATTTCCCGCCTGGTTGGGCGGGAAACTTTTAAAACGGTTGATTCTCCCTCTGAATCAGTCGGAGTGGACGAGTCGTCGGATGATTCCGATGACGGTTTGCGGATCTTATGGATCCCTCGGGACTGGAGCATGGCAGCAGCGGCGGTCTCGGATGTTTCAGCAGCCGTAGCCTCCTCAAGAACGTCCTTCAAGGACAGTCTTTTTCTGCTTAGGAACTTCTTTTGGAGGTTGGCATCTCTCATCCCGAAGACGATCCCGTCGCGTAAGGCATTGTCAACGTTCTCAAATTCGCAGTTAGCAGCGATTTGACGCAATGCCGCCACAAAGTCTTTAAGCGATTCGCCTTCCTTCTGATTACGTTGGCGGAAGGTAAAGCGGTTCGAAATGGGGGTGCCCGTTGGGGCATAGTGGTCTTGCAGGGCAGTCTGCAGATCCACCCAGGACATGACTTCAATGTCCCTGGGTGCGACGAGGTTGACGGCGAGTTCCAGAACGTCGGAGCCGCAGTTAGCGAGGAAGAGAGCCCTCTTCCTCTCGTCGTCTAGGTTGTTGTAGCCGTTTCCCCGGAGGAATTGGCGGAAACGTATCATATACGAACTCCACTTCTCCCGGCTGGGGTTGAAGGGAGCCAGTGAGGCGAACGGCGCTTGCGGTGTTGCCATTTCTCAGACCGCGTCGAGTGACTTCAGCTCGTTATGGCGATCGTGCCACGCGGAGGTTCTTCTCTAGACCTTCGTCGCCAGTGTTAGATCGGCGCAGGAAAGAAGAAGTGACCAGCAGGGTTCAATTAACAGGTTTAATAACAAGAACTGAACGGCTTGTGCGCTGCCGGAGCTCTCCTTATATACACTCCGGCAGACGCACCGCCCACTGACAGGGATTCAAAACTCCCGCCGAAAGGATCTGCAGCCAATCCCAGGCGGATGTCCTTATAAGGACATAACAGAGCTCACTTCAGAACTGTCTTGTTAGCAACGGGAAATTTTGGACTCTGTTGCGGTCGTAAGTCGAGGATGACCTGTCTCCTATCAAGACAACAGAAGGAAACTAATCAAGGAGAGAAGAACAATCTAGAACTAAGGAGAAATTTCCTGGCAGAGAGAACAATTAATCTGTGGAACTCCCTGCCTCCAGAAGTTGCAAATGCTCCAAAAAAGCTGGAGGCTTTTAAGAAGCGATTGGACAACCCTTTGTCTGAAATGGTACAGGTAGTCCTGGACTTATAACAGTTCGTTTAGTGACTGAAGTTACAAAAAGTGACTTATGACCATTTTTCACACTTATGACCATTGCAACATCCTCACGGTCACGTAATCCAAATTCAGACGCTTGGCAACTGACTCATATTTATGACGGTTTCAGTGTCCCTAGGTCACGTAATCCTCTTTTGCGACCTTTTGACAAGGGGGGGGGGGAGGGAGAAACCAGATTCACTTAACAACCATGTGACTCATTTAATCCCTGTAGGGATTCACTTACCAACTGTGACGAGAAAGGTTGTAAAATGGAGCAAAATTCACTTAACAAACATCTCAACAACAGAAACTTTGGGCTTAATTGTGGTCATAAGTCAAGGACTATCTGTTGAGCGGGGGTTGGACTAGAAGACCTCCAAGGTCCCTTCCAACACTGTTATACTGTTACTCTGAAGTTTGCTATTTATTTAGCAAGAATGGAGACATTGCAAGCACATAACAGTCAAGGTGACTGCACAGAATAAATCTCAGTTACTCTTCCTCCTCTTCTTCCTTTTCCTCCTCTTCCTCTCCTCCTCATTCTCCATCTCATCCTCCTCCTCCTCTTCCTCTCCTTCTCCTCCTCCACCTCTTTCTCTTCTGTCATCTCCTCTTCTTCCTTCTTCTCCTCTTCCTTTTGCTCCTCTTCCTTCTCCTTCTCCATCTCCTCTGACACCTCCTCCTCCTTTTCCTCATCTTCCCCTCCTTTTCCATCTCCTCCTTATCCTCTTCTGCCATCTCCTCTTTTTCCTTCTTCTCCTCTTCCTCTTTCTTTTCCTCCTCTTCCTCTTCCTCTCCTTCTCCTTCTCCATCTCCATCTCCTCTGACACCTCCTCCTCCTTTTCCTCATCTTCCTCTCCTTCTCCTTCTCCACCTCCTCCTTATCCTCTTCTGCCCTCTCCTCTTCTTCCTTCTTCTCCTCTTCCTCTTCCTTTTCCTCCTCTTCCTCTTCCTCTCCTTCTCCTTCTCCATCTCCCCTGCCACCTCCTCCTCCTCCTTTTCATTTTCCTCTCCTTCTCCATCACCACCTCCTCTTCCTCTTCTGCCATCTCCTCTTCTTCTTCCTTCTCCTCCTCTTCCTTTCCTCTGCTTCCCCGCCTTCTCCTTCTCCATCTCCTCTGCCACCTCCTCCTCCTCCTTTCCTTTTGAGGTTTTAACACAGTCACAGTGGTTAGCCAAGCTTTTGTTCATTGATCAGCACTTCTAAACACATTTCTTTTGAGTTTCAAAGTGAGTCCCACATCCTGATACAACCTCAGTTGCTGGGGAAAAGCATAAAGCGAGGAAACCCTTTGGAAGTGAAATCAGATCTAAAATGAATCATTCCCATATACTCAAGAGGTTGACAAGGCAGAACGCTTATAGACTACGACTGCACTGATTAACAGCATATTACAATATATTTAGTTATATTCAGAAGTAGGCAAGAGATATTAAGTAAGACAAAAAGGCTCATATTTCAGGCAATTCCTAGCATAAAAGGTGCTTCAAATTGTAAAAGGGAAGCAGAAGATTTATTTGTTAATTTCCTTCAGCGAACAATAGAGAAATGAATTCAAATAGATTGAATCCATAAATGCATTATGGATTAGCTGGAGGATTTATCTCTGTCAGGCTGTATTAAATGAGAATGCCTAGCCCTTCTATTAATGTGAGAACTACAGTAGAAAAGAGGGAGTTAAAACAGGATATAAGGAGAAAAACATTTAATTGCAAAACTCAGGCAATTAAATGTGGATAATCAGACATTATCAGCTTCAGAAACCAAGGTTTTGGATCTCTTGGGAACAGATCTTAAATAAACAGAATAACAGATGTATTCTGTTCTATTATTCTGCATTCTGTATTCTTACTATTTGTAGCATTTCACTAAGCAACTACACCTTCTAACCAAGGCATTGGATAAAATCAGGGGTGAAATCTAAGTGGTTCTGACACGTTCTGGAAAACCAGTAGCGGA
This sequence comes from Masticophis lateralis, assembly GCA_030761175.1. NCBI lineage: Eukaryota > Metazoa > Chordata > Lepidosauria > Squamata > Colubridae > Masticophis > Masticophis lateralis. The sequence continues at coordinate 127,331,026 of JAUDYJ010000004.1, forward strand.
AATTTTGAGTAGAATTGGCAAATGCCACCTCTGGCTGGCCCCAGAGTGGGGTGGGAATGGGAATTTTGCAATATCCTTCCCCCTGGAGTGGGGGTAGGAATGGAGATTTTTCAGTATCCTTCCCCCGCTAACCCTACCAAGCCATACCATGCCCACCAAGCCACGCCCACAGAACCGGTAGTTTTAAAAAATTGGATTTCACTACTGGATAAAGCAGATTTAAATTTAGCACGCTCTTTTAGGTACCAAAACTAACCTTCATCTTCTTTCTCCCCATTCCAAACATTTTGCTATTCTCAGGTTTCTTTACGAGAGTATAACGTGTCAAATTTGCACGATTCTACAAACCAGAAGAGATGGTCTTATTTTGGTGACCTGTTTCTAAGCAATCCAGGATTTCTTTTAAAAAAAACAAAAAACCCAGTAGCTATTAAACAGAGATCTTAAAACATCTGGGAATTTTCGCAAGATTAAAGTTATAATTAATGACATCTAAATTTAATCGTACTTAGGGCAGATCTGCTGTTTCAACTGTAGGTCTTAGCTTAGCCGTAAAAAATCCCTCTGCCATATTCAGATGACTTTTATTCCGTTGCCATTACCACCAGAACTGCCCCTCGAGAGTCATAAATTTTTGAATTCTCCTTGTTTTTAAAAGAGGGGTAGTCAGCAAAAGAATAACTCAGAATCTGCCAAGTAGATTCATGACATCATTAGCACCTTAATAATGAAATCTGAAATCTTATTCAAGGGTATTACAGAGAATTATCTAGCACAGAGATTAAGCATCTTAAAAGTTATGTTAAAATACCCGAAGCCCAGAAATCTTTTACTTCTTTACCTGTAGGACAGATTGTCCTCGACTTATGACTGCAATCGAGCCCCAAAATTTCCATGGCTTTGCCAGGCAGTGGTTAAGTAAGTTTTGCTCCATTTTACAACTTATGACCTTTTTGTAAAATGAATCACTGCTTGTTGTTAAGTGAAACATGCAGTCATTAAATGAGTCAGGCTTCTCCCCAATTGACTTGGCTTGTTGGAAGCGGGCTGAGAAGGTCGTAAAATGGGATCACGTGACCCCGGGAATGCGGCCACCGTCATAAGTACAAAACAGTTGCCAACCCTCTGAATTTGGATCACATGACTGCAACAGTCGTAAGTGTGAAAACTGGTCTTAGGAATTTTTTTCAGTGACGTAAGGTCAGTCGGTCATTAAATGAACCGTTGTAAGTCGAAGACTACCGTAAATAAAAAAGAACTCAAGATTTTAATCAATATCTCTAGATGAAGTCACTCATTTGTGGATAAAGCAGCTATGGAATTCGTATGTAGCAACCAGAATCATGGTGTCAACTAATTTTGTGATGGAATACAGATAGTCCTTGATTTACAACAGTTCACTTAGTGACCATTCAAAGCTACATCAGTACTGAAAAAGACAGTCATGACCATTTTTCACACTTATGGCCGTTGCAGCGTTCCCGTGGTAGAGTGATCTAAATTCAAAGGTTGGGTGACTAACTCGTATTTACAACAGGTCTCAGTGTCCTGGGGGTCACATGATCCCCTTCGGCAGACTTCGAGAAGTCTGCCGAAGGGGATCATGACAACGAGAAAGCCAGTTTCACTTAACAACCATGTTACTAACTCAAGCACTGAGGCGATTCACTTAACAACGGTAGCAAGAGAGGTTGTAAAACAGGACAAAATTCACTCAACTGAAGTCTCGCTTAGCAACAGAAGTGTTGGGCTCAATTGGGGTCGTAAGTCAAGGACTGTCTGTACTACCGTGTTTCTCCGAAAATAAGCCCTCCCCGGATAATACCATTTCAGACAAATGCTTATCCAATCTCTGCCTAAAATGCCTAAAATCACCCTGAACCACTCAACAAACATACACACAAAACCCCGATCCTCCTACAAATCAAAGCAATGTGCACATTACATCTTTGAGCTCCACATTAAGAATTTTCCCCCCGTTAAGATCTTGCCTGCATCAGAAGCCCTTTGATTCTCGGGTGAAGATCACTGTCTGAAGGTTTTGATGTTTCAGATTCAAATAAACTCACACCAGACTTTATATATATAAATAATGGTCTAATAATTATTATTATTTATTATATATATATATGTATGTATGTATGTATGTATGTATGTATATGTATATATATATATATATATGTCTTTGGTTATTCGGGTCTTCTCCCGCGTAGAATTGGAAGTATCTTGGCGACGTTTCGACGAAGTCTCATTCGTCATCTTCAGGCTGGTGTTCTCGGCTTCTCCTGGAAGAACAAAGCCGAGAAACCAGCCTGAAGATGGCGAATGAGACTTCGTCGAAACGTCACCAAGATACTTCCAATTCTACGCGGGAGAAGACCCGAATAACCAAAGACCTACATACAAACACCCACGAAAACCTCAGAAAACACACACACATATATATATATATAATAATTATTATTATTTTAAACAAAACATAAAACAAATCATCATCCATTACGAATGCAAACAGTATGTCAGTCGGTTACAAGCCTTTTGTGCTTCATTCCCGTATTCAAAATTTACTAATGATCTAATTTCCCATATTGTCAGACAAATCAACATCCTCATTTATCATTTATTTAACGATGGCTTTGTCACTTCAAAAAATTGATTTTCAAATATTATATTTATAACATTCATTTCACTTAACAACAATGCCAAAAAGGGTCATAAAATCAGACATGGCTCACTTAACAACTGCCTTGTTTAGCAATGGAAATTCTGGTGTAAATCATGGCTGAAAGTCCAGGACTAAGGGTAGGGGAGGAATCCCTCCCAGCAGACTGATTTTGATGGGAATGAGAGGAAAGAAACAGGATAGATAGATAGATAGATAGATAGATAGATAGATAGATAGATAGATAGACAGACAGACAGACAGACAGACAGACAGACAGACAGACAGATAGATATAGAAAGACTAGGAGGGACAGAGAGAGAGAGAGAAGGAATAGAGATGATAGATACTGTAGATAGGGATAGATAGATATAGATAGATAGATAGATAGATAGATAGATAGATAGATAGATAGATAGATAGATAGATACATACATACATACATACATACATAGGGGTAGATAGTTAGATCGATAGATAGATCGATAGATAGAGATAGATAGAAAGAAAGAAAGAAAGGAAAGAAAGAAAGAAAGAAAGAAAAAGAAAGAAAGAAAGACTGAGAGGGACACAGAGAGAGAGACAGAGAAGAGAGAGAAACAATAGATAGATAGATAGATAGATAGATAGATAGATAGATAGATAGATAGATAGATAGATAGATAGATAGATAGATGATAGATAGATAGGTGGGTGGTGGGTAGATAGATAGATAGATAGATAGATAGCTAGATAGATAGAAAAACAAAGAGAGACAGAAAAGAAAGGAAGAAAGAAAGAAAGAAAGAAAGAAAGAAAGAAAGAAAGAAAGAAAGAAATAGAAAGACTGAGAGGGACAGAGAGACAGAGAGATAGAGAAGGGAGAGAGACGAGAGAGAGACGGATGGATAGATGGAGGGATAGATAGATAGATGATAGAAAGACAGAGAGGGACAGAGAAAAAGAGATACAGAAACAGAGAGAAACACAGAGAGAAATAGACTATCTCTCTTCTGCATTCAATGAGCGATCCATTCCTTATCAGCTGGTCTGTCGATGGGGCTCATCAGCATCACAATGGGACTTGCTGTGTCCCAGGAGCTGAATAGAGGAGAACCACTCAACCGTCAGTAACCAGAGAAAGATTTGTGGAGAGATTGGAAAGAGTCGGCGGACCGTGAGCGACATTCCGATGGTATATTGGAAATTCCCCACGCCTGGCTGAGACACAACTACGCGGAGTTGCTAGACGTGAGTGAACACGCTGATGAAAGCTGCTCCCGATTTGCTGGAAGTTATTTTCTTTGCCCGCTGACGATGGCAATTATTTTAATTGCACAGGTTCGATGAATATTGCATTGTTGTTGCACCGCTTTGTTGAAAAGCTAGCGAAGAGCTCTCTTTTCGGATGGACAACGAAGGTACGACATCCAAAGGGGTTGAATCAAGGCCATGAAACACCGTACAGATCGTCCTTGACTTACAGCAGTTCATTTAGTGACTGTCCAAGGTTACAAAAGCGACTTATGACCTTTTTTCATGACTGTTGCAGCATCCCCTGATCAGAAGTCAGACGCTGGTCACGTGATCAGCTTTTGCAACATCTACGGAGTCTCAAAGGTGTTTTTTGCAGGAGGCAGCTGGATTTTCTTGTTTTTCTTTAAAGATGTTTCGCTTCTCATTCAAGAAGCTTCTTCAGCTCTGACTTGATGGTGGGGAATGGAAGGATTGATACTCCTTGCAGACAGCTGGTCATTTGCATTCTTTGAGAGAGTCGTTGAGGCCACTTGGAGGTTTATCTGTGTCCTCAGGGTCACCTTCTTGGAACTGCTGAAAGGAGCTGTGTTGTAGACTGGAGATGGGTGGCGTCATGTCCTTCCCCCTCTGTTGAAAGAGGGCTGATCAATTTTGACCTAGATGGCCTCTTCGACCCCTCTTTCAAATCGGCCATCCTCTCTGTCCAAAATGTAGACTTCGCTGACTTCAAAAGAGTGGCCTTGGTCTTTCAAATGCAGATGGACGGTTGAATCTTGTCCTGATGGGTTTTCTTCTCCTATGTTGCGCCATGTGTTTATGAAGTGGTTGTTTTGTTTCTCCAATGTACAGATCTGCATAGACAACATCTATGGAGATTCTCAGTCATCCAGGTCATGGTTGTCCCATTTTTTCAAACACTTTCTGGTTTTTCTTTCAAGAATCTTCTTCAGCTCTGACTGGACGGTGGAGGCTGGAAGGATTGTTTCCATACAATCATACAAACATTCATTTAGTAACCATTTGAAGTTACAATGGTACTGAGTTATGACCACTTTTCACACAACCGTTGCAGCATCCCCTTGATCACGTAATCAAATTTATGACTCAGATTTATGACGGTCACAGTGTCCCAAGGTCAGCTGATCCCCTTTTGCAACCTTCAGACAAGCGAAGTCAACGGGGAATCCACTTAACAACCAGGTTACTAGTTTAACAGCTGCAGTGATTCACTTAATGACTGCTGCAAGAAAGGTCGTAAAATGGAGCAAATCTCACTTAACCACTGTCTCGCTTAACAGCAGAAATTTGGGGCTTAATTGTGGTTGTAAGTTGAGGACTACCTATATCACAATAGTCCCATCAATCTTTTGGCTTTGCAGTGCCTGTAAAAGTTACGTTTACACTCTGCCATAGTCTATTTAAGCGTACAATGGCACTATATATATATAAAGAAGATACTTTGATTAAAAAAAATATCTTCTTGCTCACAAACAAGAGTATGATTCTCTCTGGAGAATCATAACATTTTTTGCTGTTGAAGGGTCTGGTTAAAAAAAATGCAATAAAACAAGTTCATAAGAGACTGCCCCCCCAAAAAAGAAAGAGCAAAAATCAAAGGCGACAAATTTTAACCACGAGAGAATCTATTCCATTTTTATTTTTATTTGAGTTGTGTTGATTGACTTGACTGAGCCTGCTGTGGTGGTTTTTGTGCCTGCTGAAAGTCAGTCAAGAGAGAAATTCTTGATGGATAAACAGGCAACCAGGGAGAACTTTCAGAGTGAAGGGGGAAAAAAAAACCCTTAGCAGGGAATCTGGTACGAATGTCCAGGCTCCCGTAAACTCCGTGCCAGGAAAAAAAATGAGCAATTCCTACATTTTCTGGGCTCTGAAGTAGCAGCTGATGATTATTATCAATCTGAATAAAGCTGGAAGGGACTTTGGAGGTCTTCTTCTAGACCAGGGGTCAGCAACCTGTCGCTCTGGAGCCGCATGTGGCTCTTTTACCCCTCTGCTGCGGCTCCCTGTCACTCAAAATATGCGTCACAACCACCAATGTGTGATACGTGCCAGCACACGATTTATTGAGCTTTTCAACTCCCGGTAGGCCAACCATGGATAAATCCAAGAAAAGAAAAGTTTCAGAAGAAAACACTTAATTCAACTACATATGCTAATTTTGTGGCCGCTCAAGAAATAGTCAGGCACGGGGAGGGTTTTGTGGCTCCCGGTGTTTTCTTTTCTGTGGGAAACGGGTCCAAATGGCTCTTGGAGTGTTTAAGGTTGCAGACCCCTGGTCTAATCCAATCCCTTGCTCAAATAGGAGACCCTAGATCCATGATGGCGAACCTATGGCATGGGTGCCACAGGTGGCACGCAGAGCCATATTGGTGGGCACGCAAGTGTTGCCCTAACTCAGCTCCAGCGCACATGTGTGCACTGGCCAACTGATTTTCAGGCCTTCTGGTCCCACCGGAACTCAGGAAACTGGCTGTTTCCGTCTCCGGAAGGGGTCCGGGGGGATGGGGAAGGCTGGTTTTGCCCTCCCCAGGCTCCTAGAAAGCCTCTGGAGCCTAGGGAGGGGGAAAAATGGGACTACCGGGCCATCACGTGCCAAAAGCAGGGGGAAGTGTGGGGAGGGTCACATGTGCATATGTGGGAGGGCAGGCACATTGAATTATGGATGTGGGCACACGCACCCATGACCCCCCACGCGACCCCTGTTTTTGGCACGTGATGGCAAAAAGGTTAGCCATCACTGCCCTAGATCATTTCAGACAAGTGACTGTCCAGTGATGCAATGCCCACAATTTCTGGAGGCAGGCAGTTCCACTGGTCAATTGTCCTCACTGTTACGAAGTTTCTCCTTAATTCCAGGTTGCTTCTCTCCTTGATTAGTTTCCATCTGTTGTTTCTTATCCTGCCTTCAGGTGTTTTGGAAACTAAATTGACCCCCTCCTCTTTGTGGCAGCCCCTCAAATACTTACGAGGCTGTCTTTTGCCACCAATAGCCTCTCACCGACCAGTTCGTTCTCACAGGGAGGGACTACTCAGGGTACCGTCAGTCAAATTGTGCCGACTGGCGACTCCCAGGGGGAGGGCCTTCTCTGTAAGGGCTCCAACCCTTTGGAATGAACTGCCCCCTGATATACGAAACATCCCTAATCTCCATGCTTTCCGCTGTGCCCTCAATGTTCAATCAGGCAGGGCTAAGCACGTTAACTGGGAATGATTAAAATATTATATAATTCTGGGTTTTATTTAATTTGGGCTAAACTATGCTATAATTTTAATTATCAATTTTATGATTTTTTTTTTTAATTTGATCTATATGCCGCCCTTCTCCGGAGACTCAGGGCGACTTACAATGCGTTAAGCAATAGCCTTCATACTTCTGTATATTTATACAAAGTCAGCTTATTGCCCCCACAAACTGGGTCCTCATTTGACCGACCTTAGAATGGATGGAAGGCTGAGTCGATCTTGAGCCTGGCTAGGATTGAACTCGCAGGAATTGCAGGCAGCTGGATCTTAACTGCTGCCTTTAGTAGGAGGCATTAGCCCCCTACGCTACTCAGGCTCAATACTTCTTTATGTATCTTTTATTTTTTCTTGACTGTACACCGCCTTGAATCCTGCAGGAGAAAGGCGGTATAGAAATATATATATATATATATATATATATATATATATATATATATATATATATATATATATATATATAAATAAATAAACAAACAAACAAATAAATAAATAAATAAATAAATAAATAAATAAATATTGGAATACTGCTATCATATCACTCCTAGTCCTTCTTTTCTCTAGACTAGTCAAACCCAAATCCTGGCCTCCAGGCCTTTAATCCTCTTAAATAAATACACTTTTTCCAAAGTCTCAACATCTTTTTTGTAATATGGCAACCAAAACTGGATGCTGTCTTCCAGGTGTGGCCTTTCTAAGGCTTTATGGAGGATTCCCCATTGAATTGCTTATTAAAGCCGGCTGGGAAGATTGCAGATGGCAATCACGTGACCATTGTCATATGTCATATGGTCATATGACCAATTGTCATATGTACATGTTGGCTGCCACATATACATATACACATATACATACACACATACATACACATATATACACAAACATACACCCACACCCAGATTGTGGGAAGCCCCCCCCCCCACCTCGAGAAGAATGAAATATTTTGGAAAATATTAAAAAGGCAGATTATTACATTTCTCTAAAGGAGAAATGGAGAAACGTGCTCTTAAAGTCAGAAAGCAGACTCAGTCTTTCTAAGCAGATATTTTGTGCCCATGAAGAAAGACTGGGCCAGCCTATTCACAAAACAAAAGAACTTCACCACTCCAAGGATGGGATTAAAATTGACATTCTCTTCCACCCAAATTCTACATGAGCCTTTAGGACACAATAGAATTAACCCACCACCATTTAGCAAAAGACACAAATGTCCCTTCATTGCACCCCCCCCCCCACACCCACACAGAACAGTTCAAACTTCAAAGTCACAGAAATCTATAAAGATCCATCCACTCATTCAACCATTTGTTCAGCTGGCCCAGAACCGCATGCTGTTGGTTCTGTTCATCATTAAACCTTCTTTCCAATCGGCCTCCACGTTGTTTTCAATGTCTTTCTGCCAGCTTGGAACTGAACCAGATGGATTTTCCTTCCAACAATATCCTGCCAGAGCTGACTCCTGGTGTTCGCCTGGAGACATCTCTGCAGTTTTCTTCGCAATGTTTTCTAATCTGACACCTTAAGCACTGGACCAACTGACCTAAGCAGCAATGGGCATATCATATTTGTGGACTTGTTGCCACAAAAAAATTTGGCTGGAATAGCCAGCACTCCGGAAGATAGGCTTAAGATACAGAAGGATCTTGACAGACCTGAACATTGGGTGCTATCTAACAGAGTGAAATTCAAGGGTGAAAAAAGGAAGGTTCTACATTTAGGCCAGAAAAACCAAATGCACAGGTAGAGTATAGGTGGTAATAGTAGTAACTATTGTAGTAACTACAATAGTAGTAACCTGTGAGAGGGATCTTGGAGTCCTAGTGGACAATCACTTAAATAGGAGCCAGCATTGTGCTGCAGCTGCCAAAAAAGCCAACACAGTTCTAGGCTGCATAAACAGAGGGATAGAATCAAGATCATGAGAAGTATTAATACCACTTTATCAGGCCTTGGGAAGGCCACACTTGGAATAAAGCATCCAGTTTTGGTCACCACAATGTAAAAAAGATGTGGAGACTCTAGAAAGAGTGCAGAGAAGAGCAACAAAGAGGATTAGGGGACTGGAGGCTAAAACATATGAAGAACGGTTGCAGGAACTGGGTATGTCTAGTTTAATGAAGAGAAGGACTAGGGGAGACATGATAGCAGTCTTCCAATATCTCAGGGGCTGCCCCAAAGAAGACGGAGTCAAGCTCTTCTCCAAAGCAGCTGAGGGCAGGACAAGAAGGAATGGGTGGAAACTCATCAAAGAGAGAAGCAACTTAGAACTAAGGAGAAATTTCCTGACAGGGAGAACAATTAATCAGTGGAACAACTGGCCTCCAAAAGTTGTAAACAATCCCGAGCATACACAAGTGAATGACAGTTTTGATTTGGGCGGGCCTGTTAAATTAATTGGAATATGTGGAATATCTCCTTGTATTGGTGCAGAAGGAAAACCTAACCAAGCAATTCTCATTATGGCTTCACCTGAGATTAATTTTAGATGTGCTGCAACTGGATACAATTAAGACATGGATTTTGGGCAGGACAGAAAGAAGGGAGTTTTGTACTAATTTCATGAAACATTAAATCTGTCATCCCGAAGGCGAAAAATGGCTAGTACTGTATTTTAAGGGATGCGTGTTACATAATGCTAAATCACGGGGCGACACCTTGTAATTGAATTTTGAAGTTTATATAGTATTTCTCTTAGAGGTAGATGTTACTCTGCATCCAGGCCTGTTTGCAAATTAATTGCAGTTGTTGCTAAGGGTTTTTCAGAAGGGGAGACACATCGTCAGTGAGGGAAAACCACCTGTGAAATGGACTGATTTTCACAATCGTTTTACAGAAACTTCGGTCCCCACAATCTTTGCTTTGCTTCTCGGATTATTAGACCAACTTTACGTCAATCAGTCTAGAAAAGATCCTTAAGTGGTTCAACAAATCTAAAGCTTGACTCGGTTTCCACTCCTCTTCAGAAACAAGGTGGTAAAAAAATAAATAAATCAAAGATTGACACAACTACAGAAATCTCCACCAAGCCTTGCATATCAGTGTGCGTACTCACAAGTTCTGGGAAGAACTGAACAGACGTGAAAATTGAAGTAGTTAGAATTTTAATGATGGGTACAGAGCGAGGAAGTTGATTCTTCTTCTTCTTCTTCTTCTTCTTCTTCTTCTTCTTCTTCTTCTTCTTCTTCTTCTTCTTCTTCTTCTTCTTCTTCTTCTTCTTCTTCCTCCTCCTCCTCCTCCCCTCCTCCTCCTCCTCCTCCTCCTCCTCCTCTTTCCTTTCCTCCTCCCCCCCCTCATCCAGTCCCTTCTAACACTGATGATGTTCTCTAGTTGGGTCATGAAATGTCTACAAGAAAACGCCCAACCTCAGAAAGCACCAAGGACACCACAAGCCTCTTATTCCTCCTGCCTCCTCTTCCTCTTCTCCTCCTCCCCACAAACCCAACTCCCCTCTAACACTGATGATGATGCCTAGTTGAGTCATGGAACATCTGCAAGGAAAGCACCAATGGAATTCTCCATCTTAGCCCATTTAAAAAAGAAAAAGTAATCCTGCAGATATAGTCCCTAAATTGTAGCCAACCTCAATATTTTTGCCCTAAAGGATTTCCCATATTTTAGGAGGTGTAAATACCTATACAGACACACACGGTATATTAAAATCCTTCAAATCTTTTCCTTCCCCATCTCCAAATGCTGGTGTTGAAGTCCTACTGTCCAACTCTTTTCCTGGCTTCAGGTGGTCCAACCGGGATCAATTCACCCCATCGCTACAACTTTATATATTTGTAAAATTTATTGGCCACCAATCTTACCACAGGGTAAACTATACCTTTGTCTTTTTTTTTTTTAATTTGATTTATATGCCGCCCTTCTCTGGAGACTCAGGGCGGCTTACAATGCACTGAAGCCTCCTTCAGAGTCCACAATACAGAATGGTGGAAGGGTCCCTCAGAAACAGGGAAAATGGCCATTCTGAATGTTTCTCCACCTTGAAAATTTTAAGAACCATGGACTTCAACACCCAGAATTCCCCAGCCAGCCATGCCCGGCAAGATCGAGAAACATTGGCAGAGAGGGAATGTGGGCAGGCTTCCCAGATCCTCGTCAAGAAAGATGTCGGCATTTTATAACTCTTGTTTACAGAGATATACGAGCTGGCTGTCAGTCGGCTCAGTTCTTTTCAGAGTGGAATAAAATTGCACGGAGTCCTCATTTTATGTCCACAAGGGAGCCTATTCACCCATATATTTAAATTTAAAAAATAAATAAATTCAAAGACTTCTTTTGCATGGATTGATACATTCCACATGTGGGCTTCAAATGGACAACGGATTATCATTTACAAGAACAATTTTCAAGGCCAAAATCGATGTTGTTCAATGGGAAATTTGTTAAGTGAGTTGGTCCTGTTTTGCGACTTCTCTTGCCACGTGGGTTAAGGCAGAGGTCTTCAAACTTGGCAGCTTTAAGACTTGTGGGCTTCAACTCCCAGAATTCCCTAGCCAGGAGTGGCTACTCCTAATCCCATAAGTAGAGGTCTTCAAACTTGGCAGCTTTACGTCTTGTGGACGTAAAGCTCCAAGAATTCTCCAGCCAGCTATGCTGACTTCCAGTGGGCCTGGTAGGCTCATTTTTTTGCCCTCCCAAGGTTCCAGAAGCTTTCCTGGAGGCTGGGGAGGATGAAAATGGCCTCCCCCAGCCCCCAGTGGCCCTCTGTAGGCTGAAAATGCCCTCCCAGAACCTCTGTGTGAGCTCTGTACTTACTTGGCATCCAAAATGGGCTGCGTGGAGTCTCCTGGGAGAGGAGGCATGGGGCGAGGCCAGCCAAAAAATCAGCTGGATGCTGGAGTTGAGCTAGGGCAATGGCTCACGTGCCCGAAGATATCCTTTCCAACTGTGTCTATTCTATTCTATTCTATTCTATTCTATTCTATTCTATTCTATTCTATTCTATTCTATTCTATTCTATTCTATTCTATTCTATTCTATTCTATTCTATTCTATTCTGTAATTGTTCCTTACAGCTTTCAGGTTTCTGCTTCCTGTGCAGTTGATTTGATTCTTGAAAGAGACCCGGAACCCATGCACAATTTCAAACTTTTATTGATGATATTTCAGAACCCTTCCCCAATTTTAACCCCCCCTCCCCACCCCCGATTTCCATTAAAATCAGCTTCTCTACATGGGATGAAAAATATTTTCTCCTTCAGCCACACATTATTAAAACAGCAGTGATGGCTTACGGGTTAAAGCAGTAAAATAAGTTACTATTGTCTGTACAGATTAGATTCAAATGACGAAAGACAAGGAAGGTTCAAGCGAGACAGAAAAGGAGGAAGGGAAAAAGGACACCAAAACACACACACAGCATCACTAAGCATTTAAAATACTTCTAAAGTGAAAGAGACAATCAGAGGCATGGCCCAGTAAGGAAGTGGACCGAGTCAGGAGGGAAAATTATTGTTAAAAAACTGGACTTCCGATTTTCCTCAAGAGAAGCTTCTGTGGGCTTTGAATCCTGTAAAACAAAATCAGTAGTAATGTTACACTAAAAATAGCCACACAAATAACCCCTATTTGGGGCGTGGTTCCAGTTTTCTGAAGTAGCATGCTTTTCGGAGTATAAGACCAGTGGAGAAATCCACATTTTTTTACTATCGATTCTGTGGGCGTGGCTTGGTGGGCGTGGCAGGGGAAGGATACTGCAAAATCTCCATTCCCACCCCATTCCAGGGGAAGGATAATGCAAAATCCCCATTCCCTCCCCACTCTGGGTCCAGCCAAAGGTGGTATTTGCCAGTTCTCCGAACTGCTCAAAATTTCCGCTACCAATTCTCCAGAACCTGTCAGAATCTGCTGGATTTCACCCCCGTATAAGACGCACCAGAGTATAAGACATAGTTTAGTTTTGGAGGAGGAAAATGGGGTGGGGAGAATCTGCCTACCAGGTATTCATCTGGCTAGCATCCTTAGTCTAGTCAGCTTCAGGACATTATTTTGCTGGTTTTTTATCCCCTGCTTGGGGATAAAAAATCTGTTTCTAAGGCACAGCTGAGAGGAAGCAGCAATGAGAAAAGCAGGCAAAAGGGGGGGGGGAATCACTCAGCTAGCGCCTAGTTAGGGCTGAAAAAAAACTTCTAAAGCTTTTTCTAAAGCTTCTATCCCCATCCCTATCCCATCCCATCCCATCCTATCCTATCCTGAATGAACCTTCTCATCCTGATATCTGAAAATAAATGTCAATTTATTATTAACTATTCCAAAGGTTTTGGTTTTGTTTCTAAATTAACACTGCCATGAGTTTAAGGCAAATGTAGCTCCGTTTGATAGAAGACATACCTTTTCAGATTCAGTATTGTCTTATTTCACTTAAAATAGCCAGGCATCTGTGGAAATAGAAATACTTAACTTGATTTGTAAAATTTATTGGCCTCCCATCTTTTCCGTCTTTCCCACTGGATAACCGTATTCCATATCAGGACACTTTAAAAGATTTGCTCTGTAGGAAACAGCCCTTTTCAAGATGACATTTAATATTGTAAAACCCAACAAACCAATCGGTTGGAGGTGAACCAATAGTATCCATTAAATGGCATTCAACCCCCTGAAATTCAATCAATCCCACTTGGTCCAAAATTGAATTCCCATGTTACTATTTTATGCCGAAGCTACCTCTGAGGGGAAAAGAAATGCAGCTAAATTAAAAATTGTTTATGCCACCTTCACGATTGTAGCAGGCAATTCAATGGAAAACGTTCAATATAATTTTTAAGATGTAAGATACGATTGCCCTGAGAAAGAAGATGTTTAGACACATCTGTATCTTAGGGATTTTATTTATTAATTAAATCTATATGTCCCCTTTCTCGCAGTTCAGGGAGACTCTGAGCAATTCTGGGCCTTGGGAAACACCTGCCATTTTAGAAAATAGAATGGAGTGGAGTGGAGTGGAGTGGAGTGGAGTGGAGTGGAGTGGAGTGGAGTAGAGTAGAGTAGAGTAGAGTAGAGTAGAGTAGAGTAGAGTAGAGTAGAGTAGAATAGAATAGAATAGAATAGAATAGAATAGAATAGAATAGAATAGAATAGAATAGAATAGAATAGAATAGAATAGAATTCTTTATTGGCCAAGTGTGATTGGATACACATGGAATTTGTCTTCGGTGCGTAAGCTCTCAGTGTACATAAAAGCTAGAAGTGATACATCATGATCAAAGTCATCACAAAAACATTCATCATGAATCATAAGATACAATACTTAGCAATAGTCACAGGGTACTAAATAAGCAATCAAATCATACTCGGAACCTAAATAAAACAATATCAATCGTAATGTACAAGCCACAAAGTTATAGTCATAAGTAGAAAAGGAGATAACTAATAGGAAGGATGAGAAGAACAGTAGTAAGGCAGTCTTAGAAAATAGTTTGACAGTGTTGTGAGAATTAGTTGCTTAGCAGAGTGATGGCATGGGAGGGGGAAAACTGTCCTTAGTATTAAAGCCACGTCCCTTAGTATTGTCATTTCCCGTTCGACGATGAGAATTTGGGGCATTTTTTTAAAAAAATTGATTTATATGCCGCCCTTCTCCGGAGACTCAGGGCGGCTTACAATGCGTTAAGCAATAGCCTTCATATTTTTGTATATTTATATTTATACAAAGTCAGCTTATTGCCCCCAACAAACTGGGTCCTCAGTTTACCCACCTTATAAAGGATGGAAGGCTGAGTCGACCTTGAGCCTGCCTGGGATTGAACTCGCCAGTAATTGCAGCAGCTGGATCTTAAATGCTGCCTTTGTAGGAGGCATTACCCCCCTACGCTACTCAGGCTCCCTGAGTCAGATGTCCAGTGATAAAAAGCTTTTTCCGTCAATGGAATCATCATTTCCTTTCAACAACCCTATAATCCCTTGCGGGATAGAGTTGGGGCAACTGAACGGAAGTCGCAGAGCTTTTAATGGCCGGATGCCCTTCCTGTCACCAATGCGGAGTTTTGTTCAACAGATATATTCTCCTTGTGCCCAGAGAGAGAAATATCTGTCTCTACCTAGGATCGAACTCACAGCCTCCTGATTGTGAGGTGAGAACTCCACCTCTAGGCCAACGCACCACTCTATTCTCCATCAATGGGACGAGCGAGTATAAAAAAAGTTTCTCTGAAGAACCTCCTACGGTCCCCAGAGCTGCTACTAAGGCTCATGCATAATTTATCCTTTCCATTTATCCCCTTACTTTCGACTTACTAAGTACTCAAGGTCGTCACGCTCTCAAAACAAGAAGAAAACAGGATGGGTCAAACTTCAAACGAAGAGTTGCAGTCATGATTAATACAGCTGGGTGAGGACCACGGCCTGAATCTCTTCCCTGAAAGGACAGAGATCAAATTCCTTTTCTGAGGGAATACCTTTCATCTCTCTTTTATTTATTTATTTATTTATTTAAGGGCCTATTTTGCCTAGCTTTTCTAGAGTGGTCTCTGGTTTCCTGGCAGTTCCCCTATTTTTAGACTTCTTATCTCTGCAATTACAGGAAGTCCTCGGCTTACAACAGTTCACTTACTGACCAGCGGTGAGTTTCACATTTTGTTACTACCGGTTCGCTGCGCACGCCTGCCTTCCGTGCATGTCTCAAAAATGTGCCTAAATAGGATGGCCTAGAGCTGGGACGGGGCAGGGGGGCAGCGGGGGGGGGGGCACCCATGATTTCTGCTACCGGCTCAGGCAAACTGGTTCGAACCGGCTGAATACCAGCTCTGTTACTGATCATTCGAAGTTACACAATGGTACTGGAAAAAAGTGACTTAAGACCATTTTTTACGGTATACAAATTTGAATAAACTAAACTAAACTAATGACGGTCGCAGTCTCCCAGGGTCATAAATCATGAGACTCACTCAACAACCAGGTTACTAACTTGTCAGCTGCAATAATTCACTTAACAACGGTGAGGCAAGGCAAGTCATCCAACGGGTGAAACTCAGTTAACAAACATCTCCCTTATGTATTTGTAAGCATGTAAAAGAAGTTAAGTACTGTATGTGTATAGAATTAGTAAGTAATCATGAATATTGAAGATATAAGGAACTTATGTTACTGTCAGCACTTCAAGCTGCATTTACTCTAGTGTTGACATAAGAAGGAGAAACGGAGGCGTCTGGAAAGGGACGGTTGACTTTTCACCTACTTATTTTCCCTGGAGATAATATCCCCTAGGAGATGGGATGGGAGGGGGAAATTCCTTTGAGCTGGAGCAGTAGATTAGGGGTAGAGTGACTTGGAAGATGGCCAATGAGTGCAGAGGAGGGGGGGAAGGAAAGGGAGGGTTTTTGGGTCGGAAGTCAGTGTTGGCTACGATGAGTCGGAGTTAGAATATCGTGCTTAATAAATGAGAGTTTTTTCATCAAAGACTTTGTTTGAAACGCAATTTATTTGAGATGACCTCGAAACCTGACAGTTACATTTTGTATGGTGGAGATATCGCCAAGTCGGTTCCACCATGTCCAACTTTCGTTTTAACAATCAAAGTTTTTTTTTAAAAAAAAACCCAACTTCCTCAACAACAGAAATGTTGGGCTCAATTGTGTTTGTTAATTAAGGACTGCTTGTAGAGAACTCTACATTTCCCCATCAGAAAAAGGTTTACTTTTGAGTAAATAGGCTCAAAATATCCCTCTTTTTTTCCTTTTAGGAGAGGATACGAATTCAAGGCTGCAATTTAGATTAAACAATTAGAAGGTGCTGTGAGCCGGCCCAGATGTTTTTGTATATAAAGACATCACGGAAACATCCATTTTTTGAGAATTACAGGCAAACGGAGATCTTAAAATGATGCTTTTTTCCCCCTTTCTTTTTTCCAAGGAACATCTGAAGGTTTCCCAAAGTGGCAATCTTTTAAATATTTCATAAACGCCTCTGAACTGACTCGGCATTGCTTACATAGGAGCAACCTTTTCTGCCTCCGAAGATTAAAAAAAAACCAAAAAAACATTTTTCCACGATTCTTTTCTGCTCTGGTATAAAGGAGGGAAGATAAAACTGTCTATTCGAGGCAATCTAAGAGTCTGCAGCTGTCATTTTGGGTTAAAGATAAAAATCCTGATTTTCTTCACGTTCAAAAGTGATGGTTGAATATATATCCATCAGTTTGGATGGCTGGAGGCCCTTAACAGACTCTGAACGCTGCTAAGAACCTACTCAGATCCTGCGGTGAATGTCTGTCTGTCTCTGTCTGTCTGTCTCTCTCTGTCTCTGTCTCTCTCTGTCTGTCTCTGTCTGTATGTGTCTCTCTCTGTCTCTGTCTCTCTGTCTCTGTCTCTCTTTCTGTCTCTGACTGTCTCTCTCTTTCTGTCTCTGTTTCTGTCTCTCTGTCTCTCTCTGTCTCTGTCTCTCTGTGTCTCTCTCTCTCTGTCTCTCCCTGTCTCCCTCTGTCTGTCTCTGTCTCTGCCTCTGTCTCTGACTGTCTCTCTCTTTCTGTCTCTGTTTCTGTCTCTCTGTCTCTCTCTGTCTCTGTCTCTCTGTGTCTCTCTCTCTCTGTCTCTCCCTGTCTCTCTCTGTCTGTCTCTGTCTCTGCCTCTCTCTCTGTCTCTGTCTCTCTCTGTCTCCCTCTATCTCTCTCTCCATATTTCTCTCACCCTCTCTCTATCTCTCCCTCTTCCCCCCGTCTCTCTCCATCTCTCCCTCTCCATCTCTCCCCTCTCCCTGTCTCCCTCTGTCTGTCTCTCTCTGTCTCTGTCCATCATTCTGTCTCCATCCATCCGTCCATCCATCTATAAAACGCATTGTTTTCATTCTACAGGATTTTGGAAAACAAGGTGGGTTACCTCTCCCAGATGTCAGAATGCAAAGCCAATGTTTTGGAAATATGGATAAAGGGTCTGTCTGGCTACGCTTTTTGAGCTTGCCCAGAAATACATTATTTTCCCTTTAGAAACAGACAAAGGGGAAGGAATGTAAGTAAAACCTCTTCGAAGATTTTGAGATTGCAAAACCAGATGCAGGACCGACCCCTGAGCTGGGGATTTCATTTTCGGAAGCTGAGCCTCAAGACTAATGTGACGTTTTAAGTCTTTAGGTAGCTGAATAAAAAAACCCTCAAGCTTTCCGTGCAAGAGAGTCAACGTAAAGTCTACGTGAGGTTGTCCATTGACAGTCTAAACCAGAGGTCTTCAAACTTGGCAGCTTTAAGACTTGTGGACTTCAACTCCCAGAATTCTCCAGCTGGCTGGAGAATTCTGGGAGTTGAAGTCCATAAGTCTTAAAGCTGCCAAGTTTGGGGACCCCTGGTCAAAAGTTGCATCTGGGATAGCCTCCGATTGATGGTTGGGACAACCCACAAGAAACAAGGTACAAGACTGACCACAGGAAGTCCTTGACTTACAACAGTCCATTTAGTGACCATCAAAGTTACGATGGCCCTGAAAAAAAGTGACGTGACCATTTTTCTCACTTAGGACCACTGCGGCATTCCCTTGGTCACATGAACCCACAATCTTCTCTTCTGCTAAATTGGAGGAGGTTGAGAAAAACGGAACAAAAAAAAACCTTGCATTACACAACTTTGTTCTTCAGGAACAAAGAAAGGCTTTCAGAGATGTAGCCCAAAAGAGAATTTTGCTCTTGAATGAGTTGGTGTTGGGTTTGTTATTGAGGCTGCCATCTTGGACTGGCTCTTTAATTTTTTTTCTTGTTCTTTATTTTATCTTTTTTCCCTACTGTGTTTTTTCTTGGTCATATTGTAAGTTACGAGAGAGAAAGAGAGAGGGAGGGAGGGAGAAGAAGACAGATGAAGAGAGAGGGAGAGAGGGACAGAAGGAAAGAAGGAGGGAGGGAGAAGGAGAGACGAAGGGGAGAGAGGAAGAGGGAGGGAGGAAGAGGAAAGGAGAGAGGGAGAGAGAGGAAGATAGAGGGAGAGAGGGAGGGAGAAGGAGAGAGGAAGAGGAGAGGGAGGGAGAGAGAAAGAGAGAGAGACAGACAGAGAGAGATAGAGAGCAGAGAGGTAGGAGGGGGGAGGAGAGGGGGAGGGATAGGAGGATAGAGGGAGAGAGAGAGGGAGGGAAAGAGAGAGAAAGAGAGAGACAGAGGGAAAGAGACAGGCAGATGGAGAGAGACAGAGAGAAGGAGAGAGGGAGGAGAGGGGAGGGAGAGAGAGGGATAGGAGAAGAGAGCGAGAGAGAGGGAGGGAGAGAGACAGAGAGAGAAAGAGAGAGACAGAGGGAGACAGATAGACAGAGACAGAGAGAAGGGGAGGAGGAGGAGAGGGGGAGGAGAGAAGAGGGAGAGAGAGGGATAGGAGAAGAGACCGAGAGAGGGGGGGGAGAGAGACAGAGAGAGAAAGAGAGACAGAGGGAGACAGGCATACAGACAGAGACAGAGAGAAGGGGAGGGGGAGGAGGGGAGAGGGAGAGAGGGATAGGATGATAGAGGGAGAGAGAGGGAGTGAGGGAGTGAGGGAGGGAGAGAGAGAGAGAGAGAAAGAGAGAATCAGAGTGTTGCCCTATTAGGAAAATGGACAGTATATAAATATAATAAATGATTTTTAAAAAATATATAGTTTTCTAGGAAGTCAATGAAAGCAATTGGTCGAGAACCACTGAAACAATTTAATAGTCACATTCACTGAACAACCGTCTTATTGACTTGTCAACGGTAATGGTTCCCTTAACAAGAAATGTCGTAAAATGGGGGCAAACCTCCCTTAACCACTGCCTCGCTTAGCAGTGGAAATCTGGGGCTCAACTGTGGTCGTGAGTCGAGGGCCGCCTGTGGAAGAGAAGGAATTCCTGGCTAGCAAGGGGCAAGTTATTCCACCTGAATATGACATTTTTCCAGATGTGAAAATAGCGCCTTAATTCTTTACCTTCCTCCATTGCTCTTCCTTCGCCTCCTGTCTTCTTCTTGTCTTTGGGTCCGGTTGGACGTGCAGCTTCTGGCCTGTGGCAAAGGAGAAGAACGCAGAGGTCAGAGGTTGAATGAAGACCCGGTGAGCCTTTCCGGTTAAACCATGCAAAAGTTTGCTTAAGTCGCTTCTCTCCTTCCTATCTCAGATACAGGTGGTCCTTGACTTACGACTGCAATGGAGACCAAGATTTTTGCTGCTAAGCGAGACATTGGTTAAGTCTGAGGTTTGTCCCATTTTACGACTATTCTTGCCACACCTGTTAAGTGATTTGGTGCATTTGCTTAAGTTAGCAAAGACGGCTGTTAGCTCACTTAACAAATGCCTCGCTTAGCAGCAGAAATTGGGGACTCAATTGTGGTCTTAAGTCAAGGACTACCTGCACTGGAGATTCGAAGGACAGGAGCCACTTAAGCAACATTTTGCAGGTAACCCTTGTTTAAACGGAAAGGCTCACCTGGTCCTTATTCCAGGAGTTCCTGTACTGTATATCTATCTGTATTTGCTTAAACCTACTTCTATAGCCTTCATACTGACAACTTGGTTTCTCTCGCCTGGAACAAAAAGGAAGAGAACTACTCTTTCTTTCTTTCTTTCTTTCTTTCTTTCTTTCTTTCTTTCTTTCTTTCTTTCTTTCTTTCTTTCTTCTTCCTTCCTTCCTTCTTCTTTTTCTTTTCTTTCCTTCCTTTCTTCCTCTCTCTCTTCCTCTTTCTCTTTCTTTCCTACTTTCCTTCTTTCCTTTCTTTCCTTTCCTTCTTTCCTTCTCTTTTCTTTCCTTCCTTCCTTCTCTTTCTTTTTCTTTCTTTCTCTTTCCCTCTCTCTTTCCCACTCTCTCCCTTTCTCCTTTCTTTCTTTTCCTTCCTTCCTTCCTTTCTTTTTTCTTTCTTTCCTTCCTTTCTTCCTCTCTCTCTCTCTTCCTCTTTCTCTTTCTTTCCAACTTTCCTTCTTTCCTTTCTTTCCTTTCCTTCCTTCTTTCTTTTTTCTTTCTTTCTTTCCTTCTTCCTTCCTTCTTTCTTTTTCTTTCTTTCTTTCTCTTTCCCTCTCTCTTTCCCACTCTCTCCCTTTCTCTCCTTTCTTTCTTTTCCTTCCTTCCTTCCTTCCTCGCTCTCTCCCTTGCTTCCCTTCCCTTCCCTTCCCTTCCCTTCCCTTCCCTTCCCTTCCCTTCCCTTCCCTTCATAAAACGTCTTCTTGTGATGTTTCTTTTGTGCAATCACTCTGGCTGCTCCCCTATGTTAATATAAATAAGCTTACCTGCTCTACAGCAATCTCCAGGATGGGACGTTGTGCAGGATGGACTTAAATCTAGTCGGCTTAAGAATTCCGTGGTTTTTCTGCAGGATGAATACAAATAGACTTCAGAGGTCTTCTCTGGGAAAAAAGTTAAGTCCCTTTATTTATTTGAGCCACGGAATCAAGATTGGTGGTATGAATTGGACAAGAACTAGCAAAGAGCACCGTAGATTGAAAAGGGCAGTCAAGAACATGCTTCAAAATTTAAAGGCATTTACTCTCAGCTAGGGGTTAGGTGAGGGGAAGAGACACTTCGAACGTAAGTTCCTTCCATCTTTTGTTCTTCATCTACAAATGCATCTGGAGAACTTTGCCCGCAGCTAAAGTTCACAAGACGAAGGAAATATTTTTGAAGCTCCTCAATGTTTCTCATAACCGCAGAGGTTATGCGGAAGGATGCCGAGCAAAACTGGAAAAGCAAAATCCTTATTGTCCCAAAGATGCAACTGGACTTTCTTGTTTCTTCTTTTGAAGACATTTCGCTTCTCACCCAAGAAGCTTCTTCAGCTCTGACTGGATGGTGGGGAAGGGAAGGATTTACAGTTTGCATTTGCATCCTTTTTTAGAGAGTCGTTGAGGCCCCTTGGAGGCTCATCTGTTTATCTGTCCAAGTGGCCTGAAGGACCCTCAGAAGGGAGTGCTAATGACTGGATGACTGCAAGGAGTATAAATCCTTCCATACAGAATAACAGAGTTTGAAGGGACTTTGTAAGTCATCTACTCCAACTCTCTCCCCACCCACCCAAGTAGGAGACCCTACACCATTTCTGACGGACGGCAGTCCAGTCTCTTCTCAAAAGCCTCCAGTGATGAAGCTCCCACAATTTCTGAAGGCAACTTCTGTCCCAGGGGTTGATTGTAAAACCTCAAGTGTATCTGGTACTTATCTGGCTGTTATGAAAAACATCATCTTTGCAACCAAGTATATAATTTTGCTGCAAATTAACATTAGGAATCCTAATATTTTACAAAGTTACCCTACAGCTTGTCAGACCACTATAAATACATGACTAGTATTTCTTTGTCTAGCAAAAAGCCAGATTTTTGCTTGATGTTTTGAGCAGGCTGTTGAAACACAAAACAGATGCTTAACAACTCACTCATCTGCTTTCCAGTCACTCCGACAGTCATGTTGAAAGGATGACTAATCCTCAATAACTTACAAACTTAAGCGTGTTTTGTTGTGGCTTAACGTCGCACGTGAACCCGGCCACTGCGGTGTACAAATCCTTATGGTTCCATAACTCTGAGTTTATTCATTTTGTTCCCCCCATTGGCCAGATCAAGTTTTCGGAACTTGAAATGCGACGCCAAATTTAAAAGTCATTCTTTCTGCCTTCAGGTGATTTTCTTAAGGTGATTGTCACGAGACCAAATGAGGTATTCATTGGTGAATACCTCATTTGGAGGTATCAAGTGGTGAAATTCAATTTTTTTTTTGCTAGAGGTTCTGTAGGCGTGGCTTGGTGGGCGTGGGGTGGCTTGGTGGGCGTGGCAGGAGAAGGATATTGCAAAATCTCCATTCCCACCCCACTCTGGGACCAGCCAGAGGTGGTATTTGCCGGTTCTCCAAACTACTCAAAATTTCTGCTACCGGTTCTCCAAAACCTGCTGGATTTCACCCCTGCATTGTATTCTGTTCAGCTGAAACCAACTTTTGGAAAAATTATAGAAAAGAAAATATAGATATCGGTGTTAACTTTATAAATTCTGAGAAAACTGAAATCGATCCAATCAAAGCCAGGAACAGAGTTTTAAAACTCTGGCTTGCTGAATATTGATAATCCTTGAGTTATGGCCACAATGGAGACCAAAATTCCTGTTGATAGGTGAGACATGGATTTGTTAAGTGAACTTTGCCCCATTATATGATATTTCTTGCCACAGTTGTTAAGTGAATCATTGAAGTTGTTAAGTTAGATAAGTTAAATAAGTTAGTTAAGTTAGTAACCTGGTTGTTAAGTGAATCTGACTTCTCCATTGACTTGGCTTGTCAGAAGGTCACAAAAAGGGATCATGTGACTCCGGGACTCTGCGACCGTCATAAATATGAGTCAGCTACCAAATGTCTGAATTGTGAGTACATGACCATGGGGCTGCTACTACATTCATTAAGTGTGGACAAGTATGGTCGTAAGTCCCTTTTTTCACTGCTGCTGTAAAGGTTGGTCACTAAATGAACTGCCGTAAATTGAGGACTACCTGCAAACCACAATCTGCTGAACAAGAGCTCAATAAACCCCAGGATGATTTAAATCCGATTTGTGAGACTCTCCATCCTTATAATGTATTGGCTTCATTAAGGCCTAACGGGACAGTTAAACAGCCGAATAGTGGCACAACTAGGCAATTGGGATCAAAATTCAGATGCTCAACCACTGATTTCCACTTATGACGGTTGCCATGTCCTGAGACCATGTGATCCCCTTTTTGGGATCTTCGGACAAGCAAAGTCAAATGGGAAAGAGAGATTCACTTAACAATCATTTAACTAATTTTTTTTAAAAAAAATTGATTTATATGCCGCCCTTCTCCAGAGACTCAGGGCGGCTTACAATGCGTTAAGCAACAGCCTTCATACTTTTTGTATATTTTATACAAAGTCAGCTTATTGCCCCCACAATCTGGGTCCTCATTTGACCTACCTTAGAAAGGATGGAAGGCTGAGTCAACCTTGAGCCTGGTGAGATTCGAACTTGCAGTAATTGCAGGCAGCTGCTCTTAATAACAGTGCTTTAGTCTGCTGCGCCATCAGGCTTAGTTTTAAAAAAAGTGCAGTGTTACACTTAACAACCGTGGTGAGAAAGATCGCAAAACGGGGCAAAGTTCATCTAAGCCATGTCTCGCTTATCCACAGAAATAAGTCATAAGTCGAGGACGAACCGTATCGGATGCTAAAATCTTTCACCCTACGTGCAGTTCGCTGTTTTCATATTTTCTCGACACTGTAAGGCTGGGGGAATCCAATCTTGCACAGCAATGGGGAAAGATCAATGGGAATGTTTTGCACCCCCCCCCCCAGTCTTATTTCAGTTCTCATTAACTTTTCCAATCAGCCATTTTTATCGCTGATACTTTTTAACGTTGTTTCGGGGCCATTTTCTTCCTCGTTGGCAGCTTCCCCCACTTTCCCTTTTGCTGCTAACCTATTAAGTGTGTTTTGCCGGAAGCAATTTCGGGGCCCGAGGTTTCATTTATGATTTCAAAAAGCGGTTCCCCATAAATCCAGACTCTAAAGAAACGATGAACTATGAGGGCCTCGTTTTTCTAGACGTCCCGGGCTCTGCCCATCTGTGTGGGCAATCTGCTCCGGCTATTTTCAAGCCAGTTTGGAAGTCAGATTAATGGAAACAATTACACCAGCGCCCTTGCTGGCATCCAAACGGCCTTAATTACTGAAGTCAAGAAGGAGTTTGTTTTGTTTTTTTTAAACTCCTTGTAGTTTTCTCTTTTGTCTGGTAAAAAACTTGACGTCGATCCAATCGTCAAGAGCGCGGGAGGGAAGAAAAGAAAAAAAAAAAGGAGAGATCACAACGACAAGAGCAATTTCACGACGGTTTGGAGAGCAAGATTACGAGGCTCCAAAGAGAATTTAGGAAAGGGGGGAAAACCCAACTAACTCTTTACCAACTACGTGATTCATGCTCTCGAGGGGTTCATGACTCATAAAAAACCAGCCAGCCTGGGGAAATCTCTGTGGGATCACACCATCCACTCTCTGCTTCTAAAAAAACCCCCAAAAAACCAGACTGCCATTTCTCCCCGCTCCCCCCCCCACCCCCAACCCTAGGAAACCCAGCCTCATTTCTGTTTAGGTTGCATTTGTCTTTCTGTGTTTAGTAAACACCCTCTAAAGAGGGTGTTGGGGTGGAGGGGATTGCAGACTTCAAAAACCTGGTCTGAATAAATGCAGAATTTAAGACTGAGGAGAGGGGGGGGGGGAAGGAAGAGGTCCAAGCTAGGTAATGTTATCAGGTGATTATCTAGCTTTGATGTTGTTATTAGTTTGGCTAATGAACGACGTCTGGACTACTGTAATGCTCTCAAAATGGGGCTCCCCTTGAGGAGCATCTGGAGGCTCCAACTGGTCCAGAATGCGGCCACGCTGGCGATTATGGGAGCAACTTGGTGCACCCATGTGACACCTTTCCTGCGCGAGCTGCGCTGGCTCCCGGTGGTCTTCTGGGTGTGATTCAAGGTGTTGGTTACCATCTTTAAAGTGCTCCATGGCTTAGGACCCAGATACTTACGAGATTGCCTTCTGCTACCGATGGCCTCCCACCGGCCAATACGCTCCCACAGAGAGGGACTCCTCAGGGTGCCGTCGGTCAAACAATATCGACTAGCGACCTCCAGGGGGAGAGCCTTCTCTGTGGAGGCACCTGCCCTTTGGAAGGAACTGCCCCCGGAGATACGTAGGATCCCCGACCTACGTACCTTTCGCCTTGCCCTTAAGACTTTACTGTTCCAACAAGCTGGGCTGGCTAAAAAATGAATTTGAATCGGTGTTTTAGTCTTTGAGTTTTAATCTGGGGGCCAAATTATTTAATATGTTTTAAACTGTTTTTTTTAAATTTTGTGATATATATTGTTTTACCGTGGCTGTGCACCGCCCTGAGTCCCTCGGGAGAAGGGTGGTTTAAAAATATAAATAAATAAATAAATAAATAAATAAATAAATAAATAAATAAATAAATAAATAAATAAATAAATAAATAAAGGCTTAACCTCCTTTGTTTTGGGTTTTTAAATTTTTATAATTATAATTGGATTTTTAAACTGTTGAGCCAAATTATTTAATTTGTTTTAATATGATTTTTTAACTTTTGTATTTATTGTATCTTATTCTGGCTGTTCACCGCCCTGAGTCCCGTCTGGGAGTAGGGCGGTATATAAATTTAATAAATAAAAATAAAATAAAATAAAATAAAATAATAAATAAATAAATAAATGTCTGCAAGAAAACAACCAAGCTCAGAGACTACCAAGGACTTCTTCTTCCTCTACTCCACAAACCTCCTCCTCCCTTCTAGCACTGATGCTATTCTCTAGCTTGGTAATCAAACGCCTGCAAGAAAACCAGCCACTCAGGGAGCACCAAGGACCCCACCTTTGAACCTGACCCAAAGGTGTATTTTTTTTCAAGAGGTAGACTGGACTTTCTGGTTCTTGTTTGAAGACGTTTCTCACCCATGGAGCTTCTTCAGTGCAAAGTCCAGTTGCCTCTTGAAAAAGCAGCTTTGGAACAACCTGGACGACAGAGAATCCCCATAGACATTTCAACCCTGGGCTACAAATAGTCTCTTCTGTTGAAACCATGGCTACCAACCTGCCTTCCATGGAGGACTTGTCTACTGCACGAGTCAAAAAGAGGGCTGGGGAAATACCTGCAGACCTATCGCATGCTGGACATAAATTGTTTCAACTCCTACCCTCAAAACGACACTATAGAGCACTGCACACCAGAACAACTAGACACAAGAACAATTTTTTCCCGAACGCCATCACTTTGCTAAACAAATCATTCCCTCAACACTGTCAAACTATTTACTAAGTCTGCACTACTATTAATCTTCTCATCATTTCCACCACCCATCTCCTCCCACTTATGACTGTATAGCTAATTTTGTTGCTTGTATCATTTGTACCCTATGACTATCATTAAGTGTTGTACTTTATGATTCTTGACAAATGTATCTTTTCTTTTATGTACACTGAGAGCGTATGCACCAAGACAAATTCCTTGTGTGTCCAATCACACTTGGCCAATAAAGACTTCTGTTCTGTTCTGTTCTGTTCTGTTCTGTTCTGCTTAGTCTACCCTACTCTACCCTACCCTACTCTATTTCTATTCCCATTCCATTCCATTCCATTCCATTCGAGATGAAAGTGTTGCTTTCTTGGAAGCCCAAAACTTACGCAGTGTGGTCTTCCCTGAGCATCTGCTGCCTTTGCCATTCTTGCTCCCTTCTTTTTTCTTCAAGTTTATTAGCCTAGGAGAGAAAAGCATCAGGTCAGCCAGGAGCTAAATATAAGCAGGCTGGCTGACAAAATGAGCCCCCCCCCCAACATCTCAAAATGCAATTGCATTTTTCATTGGAGCTCTGCAACCTGCCCGAGGAGCCTCTTTTGAGCCTCTTATTCAGAATCAAAGTTTTTTTAAAAATTGCATGTCACAGACGAGATCGAGAAAGCTGAACTGAATTGCATTCCCTAAATTTAAAATGTGTGATCTCCCTCTCATTTCTTCCTTGGACAAAGCTGTAAGGTGAAAATTTGGTTTTATCATTTATTACTTATCTTTCCATCACCAGATTAATGACAAATCATACCTATAGTTTTTTTGAGGGGTGGGGGAAACCGCTAGGAACATAATATATATTTTTTTAAAGGTGACTTATTTTTTTCCTAAAGAACAACTTGCTCTAGGTTGGACATGATTTTAAATCAAACGTTAGTTGAAACAAGAATAAAAACTTTCCTTATTCTAAGCTAGAGAAGATGGAAAGAAATGAGACTTTCAAGAGAAAGCCATGGTTTGTTTTAACTATGGCTTACTAAATAACTGTAGTTTATTAGATGATTTATACCTCATGTCTTCCCTATAATCCTTCCAAACATCATTGCCAAACCATAATTTTTAGTTTTAGTTTTAGTATTTTTAATTTGATTTATATGCCGCCCTTCTCCAGAGATTCAGGGCGGCTTACAATGCGTTAAGCAATAGCCTTCATACTTTTGTATATTTATACAAAGCCAGCTTATTGCCCCCACAAACTGGGTTCTCAATTTACCTACCTTAGAAAGGATGGAAGGCTGAGTCGACTTTGAGCCTGGTGAGATTCGAACTTACAGTAATTGCAGGCAGCTGAATGTTAATAACAGGCTATTAGTCTGCTGTGCCACCAGACTCTTTGATTTGACAGTTCGACAGAAGAGCAACTTTACTATATATCTACGGAATCTTCATTTTTTAAAATTTATGTTGTTCAATTTATTAAAATATATTAAATTTGTTGGTTGCCCATCTCACAAGGTGACTCAAGACTTAATACTAATTGAATCTGTTTTTCTTTATGTATCTATGAATTTGCCGATGAGCCAAGTGATTTTTTTTAAAATGAAAATATTAATAGAACTAAATACAATCAGACACCTTTAACCCTATGACTACAATTTAGTCTTTGAACTGAATTATCCACTCCTTTGCCTTGATCCCAGATAGTTTCTGGATTAGAAATTAGGAATTGGAAAATTAGGAAATTAGGAATTCTAGATCCCAATTAGCCCTCAAAGGTGAAGGGGGGTACCTTAGCCCATCCTAAAAAAAAAACAAACCACAGTTCCTTCTTTTAAGCCAAGCCAAACCCTTCACTATTCTGGCTTAGCCTTTCTCTGCTATTTAAACCCACATGGAATCTTACACCTTTCAAGAAAGTCTGTAGAGACTCTTAATCATCCAGGTCTTGGTTGTCCCAAAAGTGGGACACTTTTCAGGAGGCAACTGGACTCTTGTTTTTTTTCTTTCGAAGACATTTCGCTTCTCATCCAAGAAGCTTCTTCAGCTCTGACTGGATGGTGGGGGAAGGGAAGGATTTCATGGAACGGAAATTCCTTCCATTCCCCACCATCCTGTCCAGTGGTGGGTTTCACATTTTGTGATCACCAGTTTGCCCTGTGTTGCCTTCAGCGCGTGAATCTGGCCTTCCGCGCATGTGCCCAGCCTCAAAACTGTCCCTACATAGGACGGCATAGAGTCAGGCCAGGTGGGTGGCGATTTCTGCTACCTCTGATCCTGTCAGAGCGGAAGAAGCTTCTTGGATGAGAAGCAAAATGCCTTCAAAAGAACGTTTCTAAGGAAAGTCCAGTTGACTCCTGAAAAATAGACACCTTTCACGGTTGAACATTCCACGTGAATCAGGCCACCAGCATGGCTCCAAAATAATTTATCCTGAGAAGATGTGCTATTGCCCAAATTCAATAATGGCAGCTCACGTGGACACCACGACGTCCGCCTCGTGGGATGTACCTTACCTTGACTCTTTGGGCGGCTTTCTTTTTCAAAATCTCGGCTTCTTCAGCCTCTCTCCTGTTTCTCTCGTAGTCTTCTTTCTTTAGCTAAAACCAGAAGAAGTGGCGCCCTTCAAAACATTGATTTTTTTTTAAAGTTCACTTTTGGAAGATGCCGCAGAAGAATGGGGCAGTTCACCTCCTCTGCAAGCAGGCAGGCTCTCTAATAAATGTCAACTCCTTTTTTGCCTAGAGAATACCACTTAATCCATCTCTCACTTAGTTAGCAGCATAAATTTTGGGCTCAATTATTGTCGCAGGTTAAGGACTCCCTAGCTCAAGTCAGCCGTTCCACCTCACCTTTGTGAATCTAAGTGCCGCAGCTTTGTTACCTCCAAGAGACAGAGAGAGACAGGTAGTCCTTGAATTATGGCCACAATTGAGCCCAAAACCTACGTTGCTAAGTGAGATATTTGTAAATACCCCATTTTATGACTTGTCTTGCCACATTGGTTGGTTGTTAAATTAGCCACATGGCTGCTAAGTGAATCCGACTTCCCCATTGACTTCGCTGGTCAGAAAGGTTGCAACCCCGCGGCACTGCAACCGTCATAAATGTGAGTCAGCTGTCAAGCATCCAAATGTAAATCAAGCGAGGGGTGTCGCAATGGTCATGTGAAAAACAGCCATAAGTCCCTTTTTATAATGCCGTTATAACTTGGAAGCAGTGATGGGATTCAGTTGGTTCAGGCCGGTTCGGGAAAACCGCTTGTTAAATTGCTATTGTGAGTCAAGGATTACCTGTACTAGAACAACACAGGTTGTGCAGTTTATACACCACTGACATGATGCCAAAATATGCCGAAATACAGTTGAGCAAGCGTTTTCCCTCAATTTCTCAAAAAATCTTGGAAAAAAAGCAGTCGAGGCCCGAAAAGTACATACTTCGGTCCAGTGAATCACAGCCTATTTCTAAATTGTTGCAACGGTGATCTCCTCTGTACCCAGAAGTCATGGGAAGAGAATACACTAAAGACACAAATGTTACATACCCAAAGTTCACACACCGCGCTCAGGTTTTGTTTCAGCCGTTAACCGCGGTTGGTTTAACAAACCACAGTGGCATGATTCACACATACGTAACCCTCATGGGAGGGTAGACTGAGCCAAAAGGGAACCACATTTTTTGACGAGGGTGCGCGCTGTGCATGATCAAATCAGAGAGTGATACCACATGTGTTCATCAAGAAAGCCTGCTCTTATTCATCTGCATTTTGAGTGCTGCAAAAAATGACGCTTCTTATAACACAATTGTGACAAGCTTTGGGAGAAGACAAGAGGCCCAAACAATTGGTTTGTCCGTTTTTCAGGAGTGTGTACAGTAGTGGCCAAAATGGTGGAAGGTTTTTTGAGGTTTGATGGCTAATAACACCACTTTTTTTCTGGAGTTTCAAGATAATCCTATTCCACTGCTGGAATGGCCTGGGAATAGCCCAGACCTTCACCCAAGAGAAAATCTGTGGAGAAACTTGCTAGTCAGAAGTGACTCAGCAATACAACCCAGTTAATAGAAGCCATCATTACATTTTGGTTTCACATTAGAACAGCGGCAGAACTAAAAGGCTTGGTTCACTCCATGGAAAGACGTTGTAAGGCCATAATTCATGTTAAAGGTTATCCAACTAAGGATTAACTGACATGGGGATCATTTTTGTATATCTCGTTTTTTCTACGTGTTTCACTTTTCTTCTTTATACTGTAACTGCTATTCTAATAGCAAATCCTTCCTAAAAGTTATTGCATCACAGTCTTGATTAAATTATCTTTCCATCGATTTATAATTTTATGTATTTTATGAAAAAAAAGTGGTGTTATTAGCTAGTTTTAGAAAATACACTTCTTTTCCCAAAAGGTTTCCACAATTTTGTCTACTACTGTATTTAACACACCGCTTCACTTCTCGGGGTTCTTCGGACAGTCTTGATCGATTCATACCGAAAATCTAATGAAAACAATGAATTCATGTTACGGGAGAAAATGCACCTTGAAATGTTTTCAGTTCAACATGGACGTTGGTTTGTAGGGCGTGATGAGATGGTAAGGAACGGCCAAGGAGAAGAATTGGTGGGTTTTAGTTTCTTGCAAAATTCTCCTGGGAATCTCTTTGGAGTTACCTCCAAGTCTTGGTTAATAATCACAGAAAGTTTGAGGAATTGAGCAGCTGTAATATGAAAAGGGTTGGAAGGGATCTTGGAGGTCCCAAGACAGGAGATACCAACCCGGACAAATGGTTGACCATTTTTTTCTAAATCTGGGCCAGCTACATGGATGCTTGTAGAATCCAGGAATGAGCCCAGAAAATTCCTCATTGAAATCCAAGCATCCTAGAGATCAGATCGTGTTTGACAACTCCATGTTGAGAAACTGATAGAAGAGCTAATGCCAACATTACACCCACAATCAAAAAGCAAAGAATATCCTAATCAAGGTACGACCAACTCAGACAAGCAACTACCAAGACCGTTCTCACCAAGTTACTGGTATATAAAATGAGAACAAACCCCACTCCCCACTAGCACTGATGAAGTTACCTAGTTGGGTAATGAAATGTCTACAAGAGGACAACCAAGCTCGGAGAGCAAGGACCCCACCGTGTTAAGAAAGGAAGACTATCCAAAAATAAAATTCAGCTCAAGTGTGTTCTTGTCATGGGAAGAACAGCAGTTTGTGAATGTTGTATATAGGTTTCTGGTTTGAGTAAAGAGAAGATTTATTTGTCTCAAATTTGGGGAATTCTCTATAGGTCTACATGTTTCATTTTGTTCTGACTTAGGCCTCCTGAGTCAGTAAAACACATGAGTAGCCTCAAAAACCACTTTTATTGCAATAGCTGTGAATTACGTTCATTCACAGCTGAGTCCCAATTAGTTGCAAAAAGTCCTTCGGGATAATCACCCACCTTTATCTCCCTTGACAGGCTGCCAAAGACCTAATTGGCAAAGCCACACAGAGTCCAGAATCAAACAGAGATGCCAACTGGGAACAGAATTAACAATGTTGCTTTCCTGCAAGGGGCCCACGTGCCTTTGCTCCTCTTTTAAGTTCTTATGGGAGGGGCCAATCATCTCACAGCCCTACTCCCATGTAACTGTTCTTGCCTTCTGGCAGCTCTGCGCATGCGCGCACTGGGAACAGGCTCCCCCTGTTCTCTGCCTTGCTGAGGTCCAACTCTGGAGTCTCTGGAGGCAGCACATTCCTCCCAGATGGCCTTTTCTCTGTCTCCGACGCAGAGCCCTCGTCCGAGCCTTCCCCAGACTCTAGGACTGGCCCATGTTCCTTCCCAGCCTCCTCACTGTCCGACTCTGCTGCCAGCTCCACGGGCTGCTGGCGGACCACAACGCATTTGTACAAATTAACATGGAGGAGAACAGGGGTGTCCACAGAACATAACAAAAAAAGTTGATGGCCACAGAGGTGCCATCGAACTTCCAGATGTTTTTCTACATGTGTTGCGTGTTCTTCTTGACTTTTGAACCACCCTTTCTGAACATTAGAGTGGAGAAGAGGGGAAAAGATTAGAATTATCCTACCAAGGCTAAAACAATATACAGTATTTGTTTGTTTAAATGGTCGGAATCTTTTTTTAAAAAAAAAACAGCTTTGCAAAAATGTGTTTTAATCCAAACAGATTAGCTAGAGGAAAACTCTTGATTGTGGCAGGCAAAAGAACAAAATCCATGGATATATATTATTATTAGGTTGGGGGGGCGGAAATCCAGATGTTTTCGTTTCCCGTTCCTTTAAAAAAAAAAACTTATAGTTTCTGAGCCTGGGGTAAACTCATAAACTTTACAAAGCGAAGTTCAATTTCATGTTTGCTCTTTGCTCCAATCTGGAATATTTTTTCCCTCCCTGCGTAGGGAAAGGTTAAGTTAGACAACATATTTCTCTTCTTGTTCCATGCAACGAATGAGAGCCGACAGCTACATTTTAACTGACCTTTTGCTGGTATTTTGATTGGATGTACTCAGATTGCTGTTTTTCCCTGACTTCAGCCTCAGTGGCTCTTCCTCCTGTAAATAGGACGTGAGATTTTAAAACAGCAGCAACGCGGAGTTCACCCTAAATAAAGATTTAAAACAGCCAATATTCACAGACACATTAAATTGATACCCAAGCTTATCAAAATACACACACACACCAGTGGTGGGTTTCAAATTTTTTTACTACCGGTTCTGTGGGTGTGGCTTGATGGGTGTGGCATGGATTGGTGGGTGTGGCATGGTGGGCATGGCAGGGGAAGGATATTGTAAAATCTCCACTCCCTTCCCACTCCAGGGGAAGGTTACTGTAAAATACCCATTCCCTCCCCACTTCTGGAGAAAGGATATTGCAAAATCTCCATTCCCACCCCACTTCAGGGGAAGGATACTGTAAAATCTCCATTCCCTCCCCAATCCTGGGGAAGGTTACTGCAAAATTCCTATTTCCTCCCGATCAACTGGGACTCAGGAGGCAGAGAATAGATGGGGGCGGGGCCAGTCAGAATTTTTACTACCGGTTCTGTGGGTGCGGCTTGATGGGCGTGGCATGGATTGGTGGGTGTGGCATGGTGGGCATGGCAGGGGAAGGATACCGTAAAATCTCCATTCCCTCCCCATTCCGGGGGAAGGATACTGCAAAATCCCCATTTCCTCCTGATCAGCTAGGATTGGGAGGCAGAGAATAGATGGGGGCGGGGCCAGTCAGGATTTTTACTACCGGTTCTCTGAATGACTCAAAATTTCCGCAACTGATTCTCCAGAACTGGTCAGAACCTGCTGAAACCCACCTCTGACACACACACAAACTAATGAGGGTCAAATCTGAGGCACAGATCTGCACCGGGCTTTAAAAAATTGCAAGTTCCGTGTGCATTGCAATGTTGCAGAACTCAGAATGTAGACACCCAGGAGTAGGATTCAGCTGGTTCGTACTGGTTCGGGTTAACCGGTAGTAGTGCTATGCCATCCTATTTAGCTACGTTTTTAAAGCTGTGTACATGCGTGCAATCGTGCATACGAGCAAAATGCATGCGCAGAAGGCTGCGTGCATGCAAACACACTCACATTTTCGGTGCTGGGGCGAACCGGTTGTTAAATTATGAGAAACTCACCTTCTGTAGATGCCTTATTCCCTACAGGAAAAGTGCTACGCATTTATGTTATTTCTATTTTTAAAAATCCTCTTCTCACCCATTTTGAGTATAAAACTAGACGGTGTGCTGGGGGGAGGGAATGAGAAATGAGAATGGAATTTCTCTCTTTCAGCGGCCTAATAGGGAAGGCATAAAATTTAATCCCTGATTTGAAACACGGAGCTTCGACCTATCTTCCAATCAACAGACTATCGTGATCATCGCAATTCAAAAGGTCTGTTGGCGATTCTCCGAATTGCAGATTTTAGAAAGACGGATGCAACAGATATTTTTTCCTTCTACAGACCATGCCTCTCCATGCACGTCAAAGGGAAATTGTGTTAAGTTTCCGGTCGAAAAACATGTTCTTCCTTGCAGTCAAGAAGAGGACATCATTTTGT
Organism: Masticophis lateralis; assembly: GCA_030761175.1. Taxonomy (NCBI): domain Eukaryota; kingdom Metazoa; phylum Chordata; class Lepidosauria; order Squamata; family Colubridae; genus Masticophis; species Masticophis lateralis. Next base: position 127,365,954 of record JAUDYJ010000004.1, read on the forward strand.
CCCACACAGCCAATGGTGGGATTCAAATAACTTAACCACTGGTTCTCTGCCCTAATGACTAGCTGGGTGGGCGTGGCCTTGATGGGTGTGGCCAGGAGGTGTGACAGGCAGCGCTCGGCCTCCTGCATCCCCCGGGAGCAAAAATGGGCCATGGGGGGACAGAGCCCCACCATGCCCCCTTTTGGGCCTAGTAGGCCTCTCTGCAGCCTCCTGGGAGCAAAAACGGGGCACGTGGGGACTCCTGGAAGATGCGGGGAGGGGAGGGGAGGGGCCAGCCAGCAATTTAACAACCAGTTCTCCTGACCCAGCCCGAACTGGCTGAATCCCACCACAGCCCATTTACAATGAAACCAGGATCAGGTTTTTAATGGCCGATAAACTCAATCCTTAAAAAATCGAATTATTGTTATGGAATGAAGTGACCAAGCAACATCCCTAGATCAGCCAGAGAGAGAGTTTATTTGCGCAAAGACTCAGAAGCTCGATTCCCATCTTAGCTTTGAGTGAAGAGTCCATGATTACATGACAATTTTATACTGTTTCAAACAAAGGATTCTGCTAACACAGCAACTTTCCATATATGGTTAACATAGATCCGTTACATTTAATTGACATTTCCTTATTACTAAAGTTTTACATTATCCTTGCCAAACAATCATTCTGTGATAAATGACTTCCCGCCCAGGTGGCTATCCGTGGTCTTACTAGTCTTTTAACTATATTTCATTCCTATCTTCTGACAAGAGTATCAAAGGATTTTAAGCTGACTTTGTACTTTCTCCAGCCGGATGTATTTCCTGCTTTCAGAATATAGTTGCTTTTAGAATATAGTGAATAGAAAGTTATCCAGTGGTCATCTAGCAGATCCCACTTTATTATTTCTTCTATCCCTCGATTTTATAGATTTACTGTTTCATTATTATTGCATTCTAATTTGGGGGCATTCCAATCTGGGGTTACCGTAACAGCATCTACTTCATAACTTCCTACCATTTCAAAGCAATCTTAATTTTAACAACTTGACTAGATCGATCCAGAATTAGTACTGAATTTCCATAAATACTTTTTTTAAAAAAATTATACTATTTTTCAAGGCATCCTTCTTTTAAAAAAAAAGAGAGACATTTTTAACGTTCCGCTTTCTTCGGATTCCACAGATTGGCTTTCTGCCAGTTAAAAGGACGCCGATCGTTTTGCAAACTGTTCGAACATTTTATTCCACAGATGTATCAAAATACAAACCTCATTAAGCCACAGAGTTAAAAGAGAAGGCAGGAAAACAAAAACTAGTAAACTTTCTTAATATAACACTGTTTGTCTTCCATTTCCAACAACCGATCTGCAAAATACGGTCTGAATTTTTCAGGATTCAATAATAATAATAAAAAAATCAACACCATGCACCTCCGTGTGGAAACTTTCATCTCTTGTCCATTTCCTCCCGACTTACCTAATTTCTGAGGTTTCAAGCTGATTGGGCCTGGTTTTTGCCGGGCCTTCCATTTTGTCCAATTTTCTAGCTCTTTATTAGCAACTGAAACACAACAGAAGCAAAACAGAACTCAGTAGAAATCCAGAAATATACATACAAATTTAGGTAAAGGTAAAGGTTCCCCTCGCACATATGTGCTAGTTGTTCGCGACTCTAGGGGGCGGTGCTCATGTCCCTTTCAAAGCCAAAGAGCCAGCGCTGTCCGAAGACGTCTCCGTGGTCATGTGGTCGGCATGACTCAACGCCAAAGGCGCATGGAACACTGTTACTTTCCACCAAAGGTGGTCCCTGTTTTCCTACTTGCATTTTTTTTACATGCTTTCCAACTGCTAGGTTGGCAGAAGCTGGGACAAGGAACGGGAGCTCACCCCATCACGTGGCACTAGGGATTCGAACCGCTGAACTGACGACCTTTCGATCATCAAACTCAGCATCTTAGTCACTGAGCACCCCGTCCCTTGTACAGACTTACAGCAGTTTCATTTAGTGATGAGTCGAAGTCACGGCGGCCCTGAAAAAAAGTGACATGGCAATGTTTCACAGAACTGGTGCAGCATCCCCCATGGTCACGTGATCAAAATTCAAATGGTCGGCAACTGACTCATATTTATGATGGTTGCAGTGATGTGGAGATATGTGATCCCCCTTTTGCGACCTTCTGACAAGCAAAATCAATGGGGAAACCAGAAACAGGGAAGGGGCATTGTGTCCCTGGATTATCCACCATTTTGTCCTGATTACTCTAGCTGGCCAAGATCTATTTTTTTCATTGGAGATCTTCTAGCAATGGGGAGGGTCGTGTTGGCTCAGCAATTTTTTTTATTAGATTTACAATGCGCCAAGCAATAGCCTTCATACTTTTGTATATTTTATACAAAGTCAGCTTATTGCCCCCACAAACTGGGTCCTCAATTTACCTACCTTAGAAAGGATGGAAGGCTGAGTCGACCTTGAGCCTGGTGAGATTCGAACTGGTGTAATTGCAGACAGCAATTTTTAAACGGTTTTTAGTTGGGTTTTAATTGTGGCCAGATATTGAATCTTTTAAAATGGTTTTTAATTTTTGTTTCATGATTGTTTTAATATGGCTGTGCACCACCCTGAGTCCTTTGGGGGAAGGGTGGTATAAAAAAAAATAATAAAATAAAATAAAATAAAATAAAATAAAATAAAATAAAATAAAATAAAATAAAATAAAATAAAATAAAATAAAATAAAATAAAATAAAATAAAATAAAATAAAAACGCTAAGCTGGAAAGCTTTCAGCTAAGGTTTGAGACCCGAGCACCATGCAATGGGTGAGTTTCCGTTCTTGCCTCACAGTTCCTGTCCACCTAGCAGTTCGAAAGCATGCAAATGCAAGTAGATAAATAGGTACCACTTTGATGGGAAGGTGACAGTGTTTTGTGCACCTTTGGCATACAGCCATGATGGCCACATGACCATGGAAATTATCTTCTGACATGCCGGCTCCCTTGGCCAAGAAACAAAGATCAGCACTTCCGTCTAGAGTCAGACATGACTGGACAGGGGAAACTTCCCTTTTTTTTTACTTTCTAGCAACCGAGGAATATTAAATATACGGCAAACTTCTTCGCATGGTCAGACAAAAACCTACCACTGTGTCAGGTTCGATTAACAAACTACCAACTTACTTCTTTGTAACTCTTTCCTCTTTGCTGGATTTGGAGGGATGACAAAGTAGGCGCCCGAACTAGAGACAAAACAAAAGAGTCACACATTCAGGAAGAGGAGGACTGGGGGAGGGGGGTCCTTGGTGCTCTCTGAGCTTGGCGGTTTTCTTCCAGACGTTTCAAGACTCAGCCAGGTAACATCATCAGTGCTAGTCACTAACACTGACCATGTTACCTAGTTACGGTAGCTTCTAACTCCAATATTGTATATAGCATCTGAAAGTGCCTCACGCTATCACATACAATTTGAAGGCAGATTAGGAAGTCTGAGAGATGCCTGATTACTCTCTGTTTGTGTGTCTCAGCACTGGAATACAAAGATAAACAGAGGAAAGCCAACTCCCTTCTAGCGCTGATGCTGTTGCCTAGTTGGGTCATGAAACGCCTGGAAGAAAACAGGCAAGCTCAGAGAACACCAAGGACTCAACAGTCCTCCTCCTCTTCCTCTTCTCTTCCTCCTCCTTACTCCATACCCCCTCCCTTCTAGCATTGATAATGTTACCTAGTTGGAAACATCTGCAAGAAAACTGCTGAACTCAGAGAGGATAGAGGACCCCATAATGGTATTCTTACTACTAGACGCCAACACTGCACAGCAAATGCTTACAACAGGGTTTTCTGCAGGCTATTTTAGGTTCCCAAACTAACACAAGCCATCATCCCTCTCACTCCAACGTAACTCCAACACCATCACACTCGGCTCTTGCATGGGCTCTCTCTCTGCTCATTTTTATAGCCAACAACTGCTGGTCTTCAGAGGACAGGGCACCAACAGGCTGAGTGCTGGCCATTTCGCAGGCAGCCGGTCCTTTCACAGACCCCTTTTTGAGTCAACAGCTCCCCAAAAGTATCTATGGAGGTTCTCAGTCTCCCAGGTCATCACAGTTGTCTCAAAGGTGTTTTTCAAGAGATGAAGCTTCTTGGATGAGAAGCAAACATCTTTTTGTTGTTCCTCAGCCCAGGTGTCTTTTGAAGAGACTCCTTTGAGACAGCTCCCCACAAGGTGACACTTACTGCTCTTGTGGACTCTCCATATCTGGCTTTCTGTAGCCTTCTTGGGGTGAGCACCCCAGCCCTGCTCTCCTGCAGCCTTCTTGGGGTGAGCACCCCAGCCCTGCTCTCCTGCAGCCTTCTTGGGGTGAGCACCCCAGCCCTGCTCTCCTGCAGCCTTCTTGGGGTGAGCACCCCAGCCCTGCTCTCCTGCAGCCTTCTTGGGGTGAGCACCCCAGCCCTGCTCTCCTGCAGCCTTCTTGGGGTGAGCACCCCAGCCCTGCTCTCCTGCAGCCTTCTTGGGGTGAGCACCCCAGCCCTGCTCTCCTGCAGCCTTCTTGGGGTGAGCACCCCAGCCCTGCTCTCCTGCAGCCTTCTTGGGGTGAGTACTCCAGTCCTGCTCTTCTGCAGCAGCTCTTATCTCCACAATTCATGGTGTTTGGGTGGAAGGACATGCCTGCTTTCTGCTGAGCCTTGCCTGTTGCTCAGAGGGACACCTCTGCCTTCCTTCTCCCAACACATCTGCATTGGGGTTTGCAGAAGAAACTCCTTTTCTAGGATTGGTTCTCCTTTGAACTTCCTGCAGGGTTTGCTCTTAAAGAGGAAGAGGACTCAATAAAGGAGGATGTTTCTAGTTCAGAGTTGACTTGAAATGAGGGGCTTCTTGGTGCTTTTTCAATCTGGGAGGGACCTTGGAGGTCTTCTAGTCCAACCCCCTGCTCAGTCACTAGACTGAGTGACTGTCCATTCTCTTCTTAAATACTTCCAGTGATGGATCACCCACAACTTCTGGAGGCAACTAGTTCCACTGGTTGATTGTCCTCAATGTTAGGAAGTTTCTCCTTAATTGCAGATTGCTTCTCTCCTTGATTAGTTTCCATCCATTGTTTCTTGTCCTGCCTTCTGGTGTTTGGAAAAATAAGTTGAACCCCCCCTCCTCTTCGTGGCAGCCCCTTAAATGGAAAACTGCTATCATGTCACCCCTAATTCTTCTTTTCTTTAGACTAGCCAAACCTAAATCCTGCAACCGTTCTTTGTATGTTTTTGTCTCCAGCCTTTTAATCATCTTAGTTGTTCTTCCCCATCACTTTCCCCAAAGTTTCAACATCTTTTTTGTAATGTGGTGACCAAAATTGGATGCAGACCCTCAAATACTGGAAGACTGCTATCATGTCCCCCCTACTCCTTCTTTTCTCTAGAGTAGCCAAACCCAGTTCCTGCAACCGTTTGTCATACGTTTAAGTCTCCAAGCCTTTAATCATCCTAGTAGCTCAAAGTTGGTCATCTCTGAGCTTTGTTATCTATGTTAGCAGACGGTTCATGACTCAAACTACGAAACACCCTCACTGCTAGAATGGATAATATGACCTAATTTGGGGTAACAAAACATCTGCAAGAAAATCGCCAAGCTCAGAGAGCACCAAGGACCCCACGGTCTTCTTCCTCTCCTTTCCCTCCTCCCCAGGGGTGAAATGATCGAGCAGGTCCTGACAGGTTCTGGAAAACCGGTAGTGGAAATTTTGAGCAGTTCAGAGAACCGGCAAATACCACCTCTGGCTGGCCCCAGAATGGGGTGGGAATGGAGATTTTTGCAATATCCTTCCCCTAGGAGTGGGGAGGGAATGGGGATTTTGCAGTATCCTACCTCTGGAGTGGGGTGGGAATGGAGATTTTGCATTATCCTTCTCCTGGAGTGGGGAGGGAATGGGGATTTTGCAGTATCCTTCCCCCGGAGTGGGATTGGGAATGGAGATTTTGCAGTATCCTTCCCCTAGGAGTCGGGAGGGAATGGGGATTTTGCAGTATCCTTCCCCTGGAGTGGGGTGAAGGATACTGATTTTGCATTATCCTTCCCCTGGAGTGGGGTTGGGAATGGAGATTTTGCAATATCCTTCTCCTGGAGTGGGGAGGGAATGGGGATTTTGCATTATCCTTCTCCTGGAGTGGGGAAGGAATGGGGATTTTGCAGTATCCTTCCCCCGGAGTGGGATTGGGAATGGAGATTTTGCAGTATCCTTCCCCTAGGAGTGGGGAGGGAATGGGATTTTGCAGTATCCTTCCCCTGGAGTGGGGTGAAGGATACTGATTTTGCATTATCCTTCCCCTGGAGTGGGGTTGGGAATGGAGATTTTGCAATATCCTTCCTCTAGGAGTGGGGAGGGAATGGGGATTTTGCAGTATCCTTCCCCTGGAGTGGGGAGGGAATGGGGATTTTGCAGTATCCTTCCCCTGGAGTGGGGTTGGGAATGGAGATTTTGCAATATCCTTCCTCTAGGAGTGGGGAGGGAATGGGGATTTTGCAGTATCCTTCCCCTAGGAGTGGGGAGGGAATGGGGATTTTGCAGTATCCATCCCTTGGGGTGGGAATGGAGATTTTGCAGTATCCTTCCCCTGCCATGCCCACCAAGCCACGCCCATCAAGTCACACCATGCCCACCAAGCCATGCCCATAGAACCGGTAGTAAAAAAAAATTGGATTTCACCACTGCTCCTCCCTGTAAACCCAATTCCCTCCTAACACTGATGATGTTCCCTAGTTGGCTTAGGAAACATCTGCAAGAAAAATCACCAAGCTCAGAGAGCACCAAGGTTCCCCTCTGGAAGAAGAAACCTTTCCCCAGGAGTATGTTGCATTGCTCCTTAAAATACCTGGATAAAAAGGAATGAGACAGTTTCGTCCGGATTTTATTTATTCATTATTATTTCATATTTTCTTCCTTGGATTTCCTTTTGCCAAACTCAGTTTATGCCGTATTTATTTGGGGGTGGGGAAGTGGCTGGAAGACCCTGCGTCATTAAATGTTTTTCTCCTATTATTTTTTTGGCCCGGTTTGAGGGAGATTCAAGGCATGGAAAACTGGTTCAGTTCTCCTTTCCCCTCAGAGAGCAATCAGGATAATAAATAGGAGACCGAGACGAGGAAGCGGGGGGAGCAGAGATTGGCAAGCGGGGACTGCTAATTTCACACTGGTTAGGTCTCAGTTGGAAGCCAACATATTGCAGCAGTGAAGGTTTTAAACTAGGATCTCCAAGCCCTGGTCCTCCTTTAGATCCAGAAGGCACCTTGGGTGGCTTTAGCACAGTCCCACTCTCTCAAAATCAAAAGGCAGGATGGTGCAATGGTGAGGGTGCTGGCTTATATCAATCAAGCAGAATAGAGCTGGACAGGACCTTGATAGTCTTGTAGTCCAGCCCCATGCTCAAAACCTCCATTGATGGAGCACCTACAACTTCTGGAGGCAAGTAGTTCCGCTGTTTAATTGTCCCCACTGTTATGAAATTCCTCCTTAATTCCAAGTTGCTTCTCTCCTTGATTAGTTTCCACCCATTGTTTCTTGTCTTGCCTTCGGGTGCTTTGGAGAATAGCTTGACCCCCTCTTCTTTGGGGCAGCCCCTCAAATATTGGAATACTGCTATCAAGTCACCCCTAGTCCTTCTTTTCTCTAGACTAGCCAGACCCAAATCTTGCAAGTATTTTTCATATGTTTTAGTCTCCATCTAATATGCGGGGAGACCCAGCCAAAGTAAAAAGTTGGACCAGGTACCCCCCACCCCCCGCTCAGATTTCACAGTGCTGAAATAATCAACAGTTATAATCATCTGGCCAAAAATATGAAATTTCTCTCTCCTGTAACATAACCAGTAGCGCTCGACTTACAGCCACAGTGCTGCTTTAACTTCAAATGGTCACTAAAGAAATCGTTGTAAGTCGAGGACCTGCTTGTATAGTTTATTATTACTAAACACACACAGAGAGTTCAGGAATTGTGTTTCCTTTTTAATTTGCAACAGCAAGCTGATGAGGCTGGCTTGCTGGCAAATATATCAAACAAATACATTGAAATATTTTAATTTTGTTGAGGGAAATTCATACTCTCTCAACAGCAAGCTGCATTGGCAAAGCACTCAGCAAAATAGCTGATTATTTTCCCATTTGGCAGCCAACACTCACTACATTTTATTTCATGTCTTGCAACTTTTGGTCAGCTTCCCTTTAAAATATTTTTCCTTCCTGTGTTTGTTGGTGTGAATACATGAACCCTCCCAACATAATGAATAGAAAGGACCATAGAGAGAGGAAATATTAAGTAATATTTCTACAGAGAATAGGATAGGATAGGATAGGATAGGATAGGATAGGATAGGATAGGATAGGATAGGATAGGATAGGATAAGGAGGAGGAATAGAATAGAATAGAATAGAATAGAATAGAATAGAATAGAATAGAATAGAATAGAATAGAATAGAATAGAACTTTTTATTGGCCAAGTGTGTGATTGGACACACAAGGAATTTGTCTTGGTGCATATGCTCTCAGTGTACATAAAAGAAAAGATACGTCCATCAAGAATTATAAGGTACAACACTTAATGATAGTCGTAGGGTACGAGAATGATACAAGCAACAAAATTACAGTCATACAATCATAAGTGGGAGGAGATGGGTGGTGGGAACGATGAGAAGATTAATAGTAGTGCAGACTTAGTAAATAGTTTGACAGTGTTGAGGGAAATATTTATTTAGCAGAGTGATGGCATTTGGGGAAAAAAAGAGATTTTAAAGAAGAGATTGGACAACTATTTCTCTGAAATGGTAAAGGGTTTCCTGCTTAAGTAGGGGGTTGGACTAGAAGACCTCAAAGGTCCCTTCTCGCTCCGTTGTTCTGTATGTTCTGATATAGCCATAAAGGTTACAATGTCCTAATTTACAAAAAAAATAAAAAATAAAAATGATTATTTTGTATCATAGCAGTTTTGCTCAGAGGGTGGCAAATTTGTTTATTCTTATCAAAATCTGCGGGACACATAAATTGGTTTCAAATTCTTTTGGTAGGTTGCCCTGAGCTATCGGAAAGGAAAACTCACCCAGTCCTCTGAATTTTCTTTGAGTTTTTAGTTTGCTTCACCTCTTCAATCAACGGCAGTAGCAAATCTGGGGGCTTTTGAACGGACATCCGTTTGCCCCTAGAAATACCAGTATTCAAAATCCAAGGGGCTCCTGGTGCCAGAACCAGGCGGCATCTCCCTTCAAACTGCCACCTTTTTCGAACGGTTGACTTTCCCAATGCCAACATTCTGTTTGGAACAGCATGGCTGGCTGGGGAATTCTGGGTGCTGAAGTCCACACATCTTAAAGTCACCAAAATGGAGAAAGACTGGAGCAGAAGCTTCAAAAGAGTTTAAAAAACAAACAAACGTGGATCTTGGAAAATAGAATAGAATAAGGGACCTTGGAGGTCTTCTTGTCCAACCCTATGAAATCCTATTCTGTTCACCGCCCTGAGTCCTTCGGGAGAAGGGCGGTATAGAAGTTCAATAAATAAATAAATAACCCTCTATGCCATTTCAGACCGGTGGCCATTCTCCTCCTCCTCTTCTTCTTTTTTATAAACACTTTATTAAACTTTTAATTACATTAAAAACATAAAAAAATTATTTCACTCAACAGCAGCTAATTGAGGTGTTTTTCTTGTGACAATAATTTGTGCATTATTTACAAAAATTAAATTGTGCGTATTTACATTCTTATTTTATCAATTACTTGTACTTAATAACTATCTATCTTCAATCTATCTCTGCTCTATCCAGTTGCACCACTGTTCCCACACATTGTAAAGTATCAACGTCTCTTTATCTTTTAAACTCAGCGTTAATTTGTCCATTTCTGCGCAGTTCATGATCTTTTGTATGACCAGTTTCTCTGCAGGTGTACATGGCTGTTTCCAATATTGAGCACAGGCAATCCTGGCAGCAGTTAATATGTGTAGTACTAGATATTGTCCATTCTCTTCTTAAAAGTGTTGGAGCACCCCTTACCTCTGAAGGCAACTTCAGTTCCACTGGCTGATTGTTCTCGCTGTCAGAAAGTTTCTCCTTAGTTCTTGGTTGCTTCTCTCCTTCGTAAATCAGTTTACATCTTCCTTTTATTCTTGCTTTTATCTTATACTGCTCTCCTTTGCAGGCTGACATTGCCTTGCTATCATACAAGAATAATATATTCCTCCTGGAAAATTCAGGTAGCCCTCAACATACGACCACCAGCAGTCCAGTGGTTTGAATCTCTAGGGCTGCATAATGGAGTGAGCTCCTGTGACTTGTCCCAGCTTCTGCCAATCTAGCAGTTTGAAAGCACATTAAAAAAATGCAAGTAGAAAAATAGGGACCACCTTTGGTGGGAAGGGAACAGCGTTCCATGCGCCTTTGGCGTTTAGTCATGCCGGCCACATTGTTATGGAAGTAAGGATATAAGAGATATCCCATTAGGTCAGACAAAGTCAGGTTTATTGCGCAAGATCCAGAACTCGATTCGCATTTGAGTTCTGAATGAAGAGGCAGAGATTACATGACTATTCTTATACTTTTCAAGACAAAGGATTCTGCTAACACAGCAACTTTCCATATATGGTTAACATACATTTGTTATATTTAATTGACATTTCCTAATTACTAAAGTTTTACATTATCCTTGCCAAACAATCGTAACTCTTCTGTAAATTACTGGAGCATAGATTCAAATTATCTTCTGTTGATACACAACTTTTAGCCCAGATGGATATCCTTGATCTTACTAACCTTTAAGCTGTTTATCATTAGAATGTTCCTATCTTCTGACAACTTAGAGGCCTCCTAAAGGTATCAAAAGGATTTGGCTGAGTTTGTACTTTTTCCAGCAGGATGCATTTCCTGCTTTTAGAATAGAGTTGCTTTTAGAATAGAGTGAATAGAAAGTTATCCAGTGGTCATCTATCAGATCCCGCTTCATTATCTTTAACATGACCATGGAGACGTCTTTGAACAACACTGACTCTTCAGCTTTGAAACGGAGATAAGCACCGCCCTCTAGAGTCGGGAACGATGACACATGTGCAAGGGGAACCTTTACCTTTATCTGTCTGTCTATCTATCTATCTATCTATCTATCTATCTATCTATCTATCTATCTATCATTTATCTTTTTATTTTATTTATTTATTTATTTAGTCAAACAGATATAAGTATAAACATGATTACGAATACATGAAATTGGATACGAATATCCATTTCATGTATTCGTGACTATCTGGGTGATTGTCCAATTGTGCTTAGAATCAACCATCCTGGGCAAATGGATTAGAATGATTATAAATGTGTCTTAAAACATTCACTTGCATTTAATGGGGCTCAAACCCATATTACAGGGAAGAATACGAATAAAAGATTGTTAATGTAATTGGTGTTTTTAACTGGTGTTGGTAATTTATATTAATTTAAGCGGCTAATTTAATTGGTTTTAAGACAACACATTCTAAAGTTTGGAATGTGTTGTCTTAAAGCCAATTAAATTATCCATTTAATTTAAATTAATCTAAATAGAAATAGCATCTAAACAAATCAGTTTCTGCAACAGACGTCATAAGGAAAGGCAACAGTTCCTGGCATTCTAAATCACGTCGAGCTTCGCTTGCTGCTACTGCGCATGAGCGATATCATCGGGCAAAATCACGTTCCAAGGCAGAGAACGCCCGAAATTGCGGCGAGACTTTCGCAGGGTCATTAATTTTGTCCTTTCTGATCTTCCGTAGGTTTCTCTGAGGTTTTTTTTTTTCCTTTCCTCCCTTTGGGCTAACTACGATGGAGCGGGCCGGGAGTTCCGCGGAGTCTCTTCGCTACGCGGAGTACGTAGCCCGTAGCGGCGGCGGCGGCGGCAGCAGCGGCCGAGGGCCGGACATCAACTACGGGCTGGTCAGTGTCGGGGGTTGCCGTATGAAGAGAGAACCGGCCTATCGTTTAAAGCGTGACAGTTGCCGGTCTCTTTTGAGCATGCGCAGTCGTGTCTCTGAAGTGTCTTGGAGGCTGCGTGTTGGCGCCGGGCAACGGGCTGGCCGAACGCTTTCTTTAGCGCTTGCGCAGAGGGCTTCGTTTCTTTCAATGGAATCTTGGTGCTGAACCAAAATAGAATTCTTCTATTAATAAATAAGAGTTATTTTCTTAGGAAGGTCCACAGGAGATAATAGTATGATTGAAGTATTTTAGATTTAGTATATTGTGCTTTTTTTTAAAAAAAAGCAAAAGCAAAAAGAGAAGCAAAATCAGGATCAGATCTGGTTGAAAGGTGGATGGGAGACCACCAGGCGATGCCCAGATTGAGAAATTGAAAATTCCCAAAGGTGTGGTGACCATTTCTGTATTTGTGGATGATAACTACACCGCTTATGAGTTATCTCTGCTTGCATATAGATCAAGTATAAACAATTATAAGGCAATACGGCCATTAAAGTGTTGTATTAAACGTTACATGTACAAGAACCCATTGTATGTATATTGGTTTCCTTTCCTAGTGTCTTTATCTAACTTTCTTTTATTAAAGAAGTTATAACAATTGACAAGTTTGACTGGTCCCCAGAAAGCAAAACAGGATCAGATATACTTCATTGGTTGTGGAGGCTTGATTGGGATGTCAGGGGGGGAAATCATTTTATAGAAGAAGACATTGCAAAATTGTACTGTTTGTAAAAAGCGCTGAACTATATCCATGTAGTCTCTGGGATTAAAGTTCTGCTGTGAGATAATTAGATTTGACCCTTCCTTCCTTCCTTCCTTCCTTCCTTCCTTCCTTCCTTCCTTCCTTCCTTCCTTCCTTCCTTCCTTCCTTCCTTCCTTCCTTCCTTTCCTCCCTCCCTCCCTCCTTCCTTCCTTCCTTCCTTCCTTCCTTCCCTTTTTTCTTCTTTCTTTCATCTTCCTTTCTTCTCCAGTCCTATTTCAAGCAGGGGGTAAAAAGCTTCAATTTATATATGCCTAAGGAATTTTGTGTCAAGAGATTGAATTGAATGTTGTCTGTGATATAGCATTTGAAAATCTGGTTAAAACGAGCATCATCTGAAATAACTTAGTAGAAACAACCTAATTAATTTTATTTCTCCTCCTTTGCCCTGCCAATTTTTTTTCCTCTTAATCATGGAGAAGTTGCTGCTGATTTTGCTGGAAATTTTGCATTGTTTGATAGAGATGTCTGTACTTCTTGTTTTAGTTTCCGGAGAGATTGTCCTGTTAATTTATTGCAAGGATAGCAAAAAGAAAAAGAAAAAAGACCTGGTGTGGTAAATTCCAATCCACAGAAAAAATAATGATTAAAAATGGGTTAATCCTTCAGATGCCTGTAAGCTCTTTTTAAGCTGTTTGCTGGATTAGCAGGATCTGTCTATCCCATCTCAACCTTGGCAGCTTTAAGACCTGTGGACCTCAACTCCCAGAATTCCCTACATTGAGAAAAACTGGTCTAGCCTAATCATCACCAAGACGGTGATTGAGAAGTTGATTAAAGTGCATATATATTAGATTTTCATTTATTGTAAATATGAACTTTTCAAGAGGCATGTCTTTCAAAATACATCAAGCCTAGTCTAAACTTTGCATAATTATATTATTGTTTTTCACCAAAAACGTAGCAAACCTTATGAAGATTGGGTGGGAGGTAGGAGACCAGTTCTAATAGCAATAGCACTTAGACTTATATACCGCTTCACAGTGCTTTTACAGCCCTCTCTAAGCTGTTTACAGAGTCAGCCTCTTGCCCCCAACTATCTGGCTCTTCATTTTACCCACCTCGGAAGGATGGAAGGCTGAGTCAACCTTGAGCCTGGTGAGATTTGAACTGCCGAACTGCAGGCAGCCGGCAGGCAGCAGAAGTAGCCTGCAGTACTGCACTCTAACCACTGTGCCACCTCGGCTGTAATACCCCTTCCAAATGGGGCTGTAGTGACAGCTGTAGAGCGACCTAAATACAGGCTGTCCTCAACTTACAACCACAATGGAGCCTTGTTAAGTGAGTTTTGCCCCATTTTACAGTCTTTCTTACCACTGTTGCTAAGTGAATCACTGCGGGTGGGAAGTTGTAGTTACATCTAGTTTACATCAATGTTTTTGTATAGCTTCCTATTCCAACAATTGCTTTTTCTATGCCTATTGCTTCTACTACATCTACTAACTAAAGGCTTTCCACCCTGCCTTTCTCCTTCAAATCTTTTGCCTCTCTCTTTTCCAAGGATTTCATCCTGTCTCTCCAACTTTCTGAGTCTTTTTTTTGTTCTTAATCCAGTGTTTTCAACCTTGGCAATTTTTAAGATGTGCGGACTTCAACTCCCAGAATCCCCCAGGTTGCCTGAGGAATTCTGGGAGTTGAAGTCCACGCCTCTTGAAATGGCCAAGATTGAGAAAAAAAAACCTCTCTCATCCCCTGTCAAATGTAATGTTTTTAAATGAATCGGTACAGGCGGTCCTCGAGTTACGACCCCAACTGAGCCCAAAATTTAGGTTGCTAAGTGAAACACTTGTGAAGTGAGCTTGTCCTATGTTACAACTTTCCTTGCCACAGTTGTTAAGTGAATCACTGCAGTTGTTAAATTAGTAACGGGTTGTGAAGTGAATCTGTCTTCCCCCTTGGCTTTGCTTGTCAGAAGGACAGCTGTGGCTGTCATAAGTACATGCCAGTTGCCAAGCCTCTGAATTTTGGTCACTGTGACCATTGAGATGCTGCAACAGCGGTTAAGTGTGAAAAACAGTCGTGGGTCACTTTCCTCAGCGTCGTCGTAACTTCAAATGGTCGCCAAGCGAATGGTTGCAAGTCAAGGACCACTATAATGTCAGAAGTTAACTTTATGGACTACAATTCTCAACATCCCTCACCACTGGCTGAGCTTGTCAGGAGAGGGGGGGGTGAACGATCTCCCCCTTTCATTCTTAATATGAGATTTGGACCCAGATAACACCGAAGGAAGGACGATAAATGTGATTTGGTGTGGAGAACTTTAACCTACTGTGGGAAGCCCCCCCCCCTCAAAGAATGAAATATTTTGGGGGATATTAAAAGAGGCAGAATATTATATTTCACCTCAAGGAGGATAAATTTGCAGCGATTCTCCATCATCCAGGTCATGGTTGTCTCAAAGCTGCTTTTTTCAGGAGGCAACTGGATTTTCTTTGTTTCTTTTCTTTTGAAGGCGTTTCGCTTCTCATCCAAGAAGCTTCTTCAACTCTGACTGGATTCCCCACCATCCAGTCAGAGCTGAAGAAGCTTCTTGGAGGGGAAGGGAAACGACTTCAAAGAAAAAACAAAGGAAGTCCAGTTGCCTCCTGAAAAAAGCACCTTTGGGAGAAGAGGAGAAACATGTTCTTAAAGGCAGAAAGCAGCCACAGTCTTCCCTGCTACAGGAAAACAGCCTCATGCAGAAGCCTGAAGGCTTTAGAGCTGGATATTTTCTACCCATTAAGAAAGCCAGGCCATCCTATTCATAAACAAAATGCCTTCAGCCGCAGCTCCCACAGAAGGCTGCAGCTGACAGGATTAAAAAGTAGGAAAACAAAGACTCTTAAACTCTACATCCCCGCACCCAACTCCAAGGACGGGACATGACCTCCCACCCCTCAGGCAAAGATAATTAGAATACTAAAAAGGCACACTCAAGCACAGGTCAAAGTACATTTCACAACGAATAGGCAACTCAACCACAAAGCCCTAAAGAATATATAAAAGCTCGCCTACTCTCAACCCTGTTGTGTCAGCCACCCCAGAAACATGCTGCTGCCCCCGAAGTTTCTGGCATCCAAATAAATGGAAGCCTTCTTCCCTTGCATTTTATTTCCAGCATCTTTTTCCCATGTTGGGAGAAAGTTTTTTTCCCCCTACACTACTTTCCTCCTGGAATTAGTTTAATATTGACATTAAGTTTATTATGAGAATTTGCAAAAAAAAAAAAAAAAGCTTGTTATTTGTCTTTCCGCATTAGCTAAAACATTTTCTTTTATTGCTCCGGCATTCGTTAACGGATCCAGTAACAATTCAGCGAGGCCCCGAATTTCCAGATCAATTGCTCCCGAGACATTTTGGACCCTAGCCAAATAAATTAAACTAGAAACCCAGAAAATAAGCATGGAGAAGAAAACACCATGTTGTGTCCCTGATGCCACCTGAAGCAGAGCTCGGACTGAGAATTATTTGCAAACAGGGCAATTGTAGAAAAATCTGAGAGCCGTTCCATGTCCTTGGTTATATTTTATCTTCTATTTTTTAGTTTGTGCTATCAGCTCCTCCGGGAAGCATCAGCAGACAGGCCAGGGAGATGGAAAAAGATTCATTTATGTGCCCAGTTCTGAGTTTAATGCTGCCTGGGTTTGTTTGTTTGTTTCCCCTTTCTGTTTCCTTTTCCCCTTTAAACCTTAGAAATCCGTTGTCCTTTCCTTTGCCCTCATAGCTTCTAATTGAGGTTGTTTATGGAGACTTACAGGCAATTTCGCATAGCGTGGTTATTTTATACAGGACATGCATTATTTATGTCTCCGGCAAGCCAATTTTGCAAGTTTAGTCAAGTGTTTCGAGAAAAAAAAAAGGCTTTGGAAAAATTTAAAGGGACCTTGGAGCTGTCAGCATTTGCTGCCATAATAACTGTACGCGTTTCATGTAAATTTCTCAAGAGCTTTTGGGGATAATTGCCACCACGCTTAAATGTATATCTTCTGTCAGTAATGGTAAATATTATGCCGACAGTTTTTATTTTTATATTTCTGAAAACACGTCAATGAATTCTTACATCATCACTTTCAAACAAACAAACAAACAAAAAACCATTCCAGTTTTTCCATTGGCCTACTTAATTTTTTTTCTTTTCTTTTTTTTAATATTAGGAAAAGAACTTCATTTGAAATAATGAAATAAAGTGCTTGTTTGTTTTCACCCTATAGGGAAGTTTCCTTGTTACGGTGATATCTCAGGGAGGCTTTCTGTGCTAATCAACTGCTGTGCCAGAATAATTTGTAAGGAATCGGCTAATGAAAACGCCAGTCCCCAATTAAAATACGGGGAATGCATTAGAGGAACGCATACAAAGTTTTGCAAATGATTAGCTGTGCACCAATACAATGCTAATCCACTTTTTTTTTTTTTTTTTGGTAGTAAGGGAGGTGGGTTTCAGCAGGTTCTTGCCAGTTCTGGAGAACCAGTAGTGGAAATTTTGAGTAGTTCAGAGAACCAGTAAATACCGCCTCTGACTGGCCCCGCCCCCATCTATTCTCTGCCTCCTGAGTCCCAGCTGATTGGGAGAAAATGGGGATTTTGCAGTAACCTTCCCCGGGAATGGGGATTTTACAGCATCCTTCCCCAGCCACGCCCACCAAGCCACACCCACCAAGCATGCCACGCCCACCAAACATGCCACGCCCACAGAACCATTAGTAAAAAAAATTGAAACTCACCACTGGGCTCCTTAGTTGTATAAAGCAAATGGGTGCATCTTTTTCTATTGCCTTTCAAAAGGCAATTACTGGACATTTGCAATTTGAGAGGGAGAGTTGTCAGTGCTCCCTAAAAGTTATCCCGGAGAGCTATCCCAGAAGGGCTTTTTCAAAAAGGCAACTGGACTTTGTTTTACTCTGAAGACATTTCGCTTCTCATCCAAGAAGCTGTTCTGCCCGAGGCTTCCTTAGAAATTAGACAGCACAATCTTAATCCCCGCAAGCCTCCTTTATTCATATGTAGTGTACATAAAAGAAAAGATACATTCGTCAAGAATCATAAGGTACAACACTTAATGACAGTCATAGGGAAACAGTCAATATAAATAGTAACAATACACGCAACAAAGTTACAGTCATGCAGTCATAAGTGGGAGGAGATGGGTGATGGGAACGATGAGAAGATTAATAGTAGTGCAGACTTAGTAAATAGTTTGACAGTATTGAGGGAAGTATTTCTTTAGCAGAGTGATGGTGCTGGGGAAAAAACTGTCCCTGTGTCTAGTTGTTTTGGTGTGCAGTGCTCTATAGCATCGTTTTGAGGGTAGGAGTTGAAACAGTTTATGTCCAGGATGCAAGGGGTCTGTAAATATTTTCACAGCTAACATAACTTTTCTGGGGCAACTTGACATTTAAGCAGTTTTCAGGACTATGGTTAAGGAAAAATGGAAGGGTGTATTAAAATGTGCATGTTTTGTGCGTATTAAAAACGTGCAGAACTTTTGTGCCATTTGATTCGTGCAAGCAAAGTGAGTTGGATTTTTAAAATGTGATTTCTTTGGGGGGGGGGGATTCGAGAAAAATATGCACCTACTTTGTTCCCATCACACTGTTTTTGATATAATTTTTAGAAAACACGTTTACTGGTTTGGGTGACTTGAAGAGCATCTGCTTGGTTTTCTGCCACTCGAGTTGGCCATAATAGGCCAGTTT